>KK122471.1:131856-182458 GCA_000611955.2 Stegodyphus mimosarum | reverse complement strand
GCTCCTTCCCCCCCCCCCCCCCGCAGTGTGCATGGCCTGTAGGAAGTATTAGTAAGTTAGATTTTCCACACTGTTCTTCGTTAGTCAAAGGTAAGAATTATCCGTAGCAATAGTAGTTTTTAATTTTTAATTCGATAATTTAAATCGCTAGGGATTGTAAATTTTTTACAGTTTAGAATTTCGTAGTTTAAACCATTAGAAAAAAATTCAAATATAGTATATATGTATTACACATCACTGTTGTAAAATCAGGGAGAACACGTGCAACAGAATGAAAGTTTGCAGGATGCATAAATCAGGAAGGAAACATAAAGTTTACAGAAAGCTGAACAAAAATATGACCAGCAGTTCAGCACATATATAAATTGTACTCTTCAGTAATGGCTCACGTAATTCAAAGCAGCAGTAAGTACAAAAAGAAGAGAGAAAAAGGAGAGCCTTTGTTAAGTATTGGTTCTATATTTGTTCTTCGTACTTGTACGCAGAAGTTGACATCAGAGTATAGATCAGCCATACAAATAAGGATTTGAGTTTGATCGTTGGAGAAGTGTAGCAGTTTGAAACTGGGGATTACCCTACAGCGAAACTGGTGCCAGGGTTGGATGAAGTGTATTCATAGTGAATATGGAATGGGTTGTTGAAATGGAACTACATGTTGTGTACAGGACTATTATGGATTCTGCAATTACATCAGACATTGCAGCTTGCAGCACAACAGAAAGTAGTACGGAAACACAAGAGAATGCACAGAATATCTAAAGATAATCTATTTACGTTTTTTGAGGCGATCTGCGGCACTGGAAGGTTTCACGGTATATGCGTATCAGAAACTGCTTACAACTATACACTACAAGCTGTTATGATGGCTATTACGTTATAAATAAAAACGCGAATGATATGGTCTATTTAGTCTTGTCTAGTCCCACAATATGTGCAGAGCAGCGTTATTTTTTCATTCAGGTCTCTCGGCTCTTCGCTGAAAGATTAGATTCTGTACTGCAAATTCCCATACTCGAAGATTAGATTTTGTACAGTAAAGTATCAGTTCCAACATATGGTATTGCGTTATGGTTTGCTATATGGTTACAGTCCTGTT
The DNA here is from genome assembly GCA_000611955.2 of Stegodyphus mimosarum. NCBI lineage: Eukaryota > Metazoa > Arthropoda > Arachnida > Araneae > Eresidae > Stegodyphus > Stegodyphus mimosarum. The sequence continues at coordinate 181,362 of KK122471.1, read as the reverse complement.
CATACTTAGTACATATTTACTTTGCTCTGAGGAGCTATCTTGTTAAGCTTCAGTTACCAGCATGCCATATGCCAACACATATAGCTCTCAGTTTCTACTATTTTTTGGGTGAACACCGTATTCAGCTTCATTCTTAGACAGAAGCATTCGCGAAATATGTTGCCTAGAGAATACGTTTTTTTAGTGATGATGTAAAGACTGGCACACCAAAAACTACGTGAAACTGCAGTAGATGTGTAAGGTTTTAGTTAAAACTAAGAAAGTTTTATTTTTAATTTCCCTTTCCTATGATTTCTTATTTCAACTTCCCGTTAGAATGAGCGCGCGTTTCAGCTTTATGCTAATTTGAAGTGGAGCAAAGTTTTGGTATTTAAGGTTAGCGAGGAACTTCTCGTTGTGAGAGAGCTTTGAGTCTCAGATCACTGCTGCTCTGTTTGAAGTTTGCCTGACTAGCTAGTATTTAAATTCTAAGCCTTAACGCTGTTACTCTATTACTTATTTAAGTAAATCTAAGAGCGTTAGTATTAAATAAATCTTGCTACGCACCATTTAGCATAGAGGCCAACCTCGCGTTTATAGCTCTGTGAGCAACGACTACTTAATTTCTACTCAACTTAGTTTAATTTATTTTATTGTTAAGGCAAGTTAGACCCAAGTGACTCGGCGCAAGTTAGACCCAAGTGCGGGTCATTATTTTCTGTTATCCCTCCCGAGTTGGGAAGTGGCTGTAAATATAGTGGTTTAATAAAAGAGGGTTTTAAATCCTTCTTATGTGCAGTTATTCTACTACTTAACCACAGTATTCTACCACAGGACATAGCTGCATTCAGCTCCCTGTTCAAGAACAGGACTTAAACTACTTCACAAATATGTTCGCCAAGAGTATGTATAGAACACTCAGTCCCGACAGATGTATTTCGACAGGAAAAGGTGACTACGAAAGCAAAGACAGAGGAATCAAATAAAAGTGTCCCAAAATTAAAGCCAGATTTGAATTCTGCGCCATATGTGCGTGAAATTATTTGCCAACAAAAAAAAAAAGCGTACCAGCTGGCAGTAAAAGGTTACTACAAATAGAGCCCTATACGAAAAAACAATGCGTTTTCATTACTGAGTAATATTTTTAAAATAATGAAATTTTGGCAGTTACACTTCGCAATTTTTTTCAACATGTGGTCGGAATAGAGATTTAACTTGTGAAGCGATTAATTAAAAAACTTATGGATACTGGATCAGTTAGTGATCTTAAACATATCTAGGCGTCCTTCGACAAGTCGTGCAGAGCAAAAACATCGAAGCATTTCGTGAGAGTGTTGCGGAGAGTCTAGGGACATGAATTCGGCCCATGGTCAAGAACTGGACATTTCAACATAGCGTATTCTCACGAAAGATTTACATTTCCATGCTTACAAATTCAGCTGACCTGATTTTCACCTTAATGGCTTGGTCGACAAAATCGTCGTCTTTGGGGTTCAGAAAATCCACGAGTGATGGTTGAAAAGCAGAAGCATCTACAACGTATCACTATTTGGTGCGAATTTCAGGCTGGAGGCATCATCGGAACATTCTTCTTCAAATATACGGCTGGTGAGACAATAAAAGTTAATGGTGTTCGCTATTCCGACAAGATAATCCATTTTTGGGGGCTTGAACTGCAAGATATGGAAGTGGACGATACGTGGTTTCAATAACACCGTACCAACCGTACCACATGCCATGCAGCTCCCGAGAAACATTCAATTACTGCATGAATCATTTCCTGTTTGTGTAATTTTTCGTTTTGGCAACTCACATCATGTGATTTAACGCCACAAAGTCTAAGGTTTATACCAACAAACCTAAGACAACTCACACACTCTGGAGAAGGAAATTGAGCTCTGTAGCAACGAAATTCAGCCACATTTATGCTAAACGATCATAGAAAATTTCAACTATAGAGTTCGTATGACTTATAGCCGTGGAGGCCATTTTCCTAATTATGATAATCCATAACTCCATATTTTATTATTTTATGGATCAATAAAAAATTTACAATTTTAAATTATAAACCCTTGTTTTCTATCATAATTACTATTTTGCGTAAATTTTGGGTACTCTGTGATCACAGTCCCACGCGAATGTATTTAAAATTGAGTTAAAATAATAAACCGAATAATATCTATTAGACACGCTAAAACAACAGGAATCAGCGTAATATTAGTAAGGTTTGCCTTAGCAGCTTTAATAATCTGGATGCTATTTCAGTTCGGATTTAGTTAGCTCCAAACAAGCTTTCTTTTTTCTGCTATAATCTTCCACGTAGTATGTTGGCCATTTTGTGCCAGCATTTTCTTCTTCCGATGTGTCCATCCTCTTGGATTAAAAATATTTCCCTGATTCTTGTTGCCTTAGTATCTCCTATAATTAAAGTTTTTAAGGAAAACGTGTGACAGGAGAAAATATGAGCCCCTAACCGTTCTTTGATCTGTAAGTTGAAAGTAAAAGTAAGGTTTTGTAAAAAAAATGTTAGGAGAAAAAAGAATTTTCTGCCGAAATTGTGGTTCAGTTTCACAAAATAAATGTCGGAGTTCATCTTAAAGACTCTGGTGCACTCTGGTTAAAATTATGATTGAATGTAAAAAAACTGAGAAATAATAGATCTTAACTCCCGTGGGTCTCGGCGCAATTCAACACTACGTGTTTACGAAGGAAAAATGAAACAAGTGAGAACATACCAGAAAGGTAGTATAATCTTAATAAAGTGTTTTGTACTTTATGTTTCATCTATTAATATAGTGAAAAAGAAGCTGCAAGTCAAACCGAAATGTGGCTGTTGTGTTGGTACAATATTGAGTAAATAAAGAACCTTAAGAAGAGGAGACAATACAGTCGCATGAAGCAGTTATATCCATAGAAAGATAAGCTAAATCAATTAATCAAGGCCTAAGGTTTTGAGGGATTCAAAGCACAATCTTTTCTCCAATCAGAAAAGCAATTTCCTGATACCAGAAAAGAAATTGTATTTTGTTTTGTTAATTAATTGGAATAGTCAGTGGAAGCATTGATTTTCTTTAATATTTTTAGGTATAGCACGTGGTCTAACATATGAAGAAAATCCCATGATTCTATAGTCAATAACTTCAGAATCTTCCGGATATGGAGGAAAACACTTTCATGAGGTAAGAATGAAAATATCGGTAGAGAAAAGGGAAGGTAGAAAACGAAAAATCTTACTGCTTATGTGAAAATATAAAAATGAATATTTTTAAGGAGTTTGGCAAGTATAATAGAGCATGTTGATAATACTATTTTGACAATCACAATACATTTATGCTCTCAAAGAAACCTTGTAATATAAATACAATTAAATAAAGGAAATGAATTTTCAGGTCATAAACATGGAGGAACCAATTGAAATATAAAAAAAAATATATTTTTTAAATTTAACTGCCATGAAATGTTAATTTAATCCCTAGAGCAATATATTCAATAAGAAAATAAACGTTTTGTTAAAGAAGTTGCAATGATTTAAAGCAGAAATTCTCAAAGTAGAATAAAGTAAAAATTAGCGGAAAAATTTGAAATTTTACTTTTTATAAAAATTAGTCAATTAGAATTTTAATGCAAAAAATGTCATGCGATGTATATTATAAAACGACTGTTTGCATCATATTTGAATTAAGTGCATTGAATTATACACAAATAAAATTATATACAGTTACACATAAATAAACATATGCATTTCATTAATGAAAAATTTTGTCTTGTTTTTGAAATAAATTACTTAAATAGCATTAAAAATTAGTGGTCGTTTTTAACGAATTGCATATTTATTCGAACAAAGGAAGGAGGTAAAAATATTTATTCGAACAAAGGAAGGTGGTAAAAATGAAGAAGTCGGAAAATTTTTTATGAAACTGAAAGGAATAAAAAGGAGCAAAAAATGCCTGAGAAGTTCCATTTTAAAATATTAATTTGCAAACTGCTTTGCAAACTGAAAAACTTAAGATTTATTTTTTTTTAGCAATAGCTGTTCCAGAGGAATACTTTTAAGAAGAAAGCTTCTAATTAACGTTTTTAACTTACTAATTAACTTTAATTATGCTTTTACTTACTAACTAAGCTTTTGTTCTACTTTATTTACCATTTTATTTTATAAGGTATTTCTCCCTCCTTTTTAGCATGCCTTCGTGGTGTAGTGCTCATTACACTCAGCGCGTATTCGAGAGGCCAGTGATTCGAGTTCCGGCAAGCGCATAGCTCGTTTTTCATCTCTCCTGCTTCTAAATAACCGAATGTCTCTACAGTGGGGTCCGAACTAAAAAAGATCGTGGATGATGATTCTTTACCACCAGGATTTGGCAATTGGGTCCCCTAATCCCCAGTCGCCCTTTAAAAGGGGGAGTATATAAGGTATTTCTCCCACCTTCGTTGCGTAGTGGTCAGCACGATCGGCGAGTATTCGAGAGATCCGTGGTCCGAGTCCCGGCTAGGGCATTGCCCATTTTTCATGACTCCTGCTTCAAAAAAATCCAAATGACTCTACAATTGAATTATTGAATGACTGTGATAATGAATTGTTTTATAAGACTTCTCTCATTCCTTACTGAAAAATCGTTTCCCTAATTTACTTTGTCGAGCTATAAATACAAAATGGAACGTTTCTGAGGTTTTAATTATTTATTTTTCCGGATTACTAGCATTTTAAACACATAAGCATTCCCCTACTTTGCGCAAAAAAATTTAAAATATATTTTTCCTTAAAATCAGTTTTCAAATTTTAATTAAAATTTTAAAAGTAAGGAAAAAATGTATTTCCCTAGATACCCTAAAGTACATCCCCAGACCTTTTAATGATAAAAGCATCATTTTATAAAAACATAAACGGAGTAAAAAAAGAGTTAATACAAAACGAGGTAATCTGAAGTAAAAAGCATGGAGGAACCAAATAAAAGTGCTCTTTTTAACTGAGCACGTTCTAAGATAATATGATCAAGAGACGACGAAATATTTCACAGAAGCAACTCGACGGATTCAAGGACCAATCTCGCAAGTCGCGCCTTGGGATTCGTGAAGGGAAATTTATGTGCCATTTCCTTGGAGTGACGATTGTACTTTTGAGGTCTTTACCAATTCGAATACTTTCGCAGAGATTTCTTCTAAAGAAACGTGATGAGAAGTGAGATTGATGCGATGGAAAGGAGAATTCGTATTTTGGTACTTTATTTCCCTCATTTTTCTTGGAAAGAGTTACTCATCATCAAAGGTGGCAAGATATGTTATATTTATTTTTGGTTCGTTGGAGTTTTCTGTTGTGTAACATAATATTTCTTCATTAGGTATAGAAACAGAAAAGGTAATAGAAAATCTCAGTTGTAGAAAAAAAATAAACAAAATACCCCAGGAAATCTATGGGTTCAGATGTGCCGCAAATTTTTCAAACAGAGGAAGAATAAATAGATGTACGATCAAGAATATCGTTAAAGCTGAAAGAATGATCAAAATGTCGAATGCATGCGATAAAAACGTGAAAGACTGAAAATGGCCAAAGTGATTTGAAAATTAAAGTGTAGTGTTACGAATTTTGTACATAGATGATTTTAGTGCAGTTATATGTGATATTGTTGCATTTGTGTTATGTAACACGAAACAAATTTTAAGAGAACGCTATGCTGGAAAGTAAGAATACAGGGGCAAGTGCATTTAACATTCAGTAAATGGGTATTTCGGTAATTTGGCAAGATATCGCCAAACTGGCAACGGTTTTGGCGACATATTTTGTTGCCAACTTTGGAAATTCTCGTCAAAAGTGGGTCAAAAAAGTGGGTTTTGTCAATAGTCATTTGGCGACATTTTGGTGCGATTTCTGTAACACCTCCGTATATATTGTAACTGAATAAATGTAATTGACCACTATGTTAGTTGTAATCGTAATTCCACCCTCATATTGCTTTCCAGTAATTTCGAGAAGCAAAAAGCACTAGAAATATCTCGGCGGCCGGTTGAAACTATATAAGGCTGAAGAGATAGCATCTGTTCTCCCAGTTGATTAGTTAATGTTGTGCGAGTCCTTAGTTCCGCTTGAACTGAGATACATCCGAGTTAGCTTTCTGATTAGATAACCTTTGCATCGCATTCTGTTTAACGTTTTTAGTAGTGAGAAGCGTAACTACTGATTATACTGTGTGACACCTGTACGAGTATTTTTGCGGAAAATTCCAGAATTCTGAAGTATTTATTTTGATAAAATAAATTTTTGATAACCTATTATCGGACTTATGTGCATTCAATCTATTATGAACCAGTACGCACGCAACAACAGAAATATTCGATTCGTTTAATGAATACTTGAAGGACGGAGCGTTCCTTATTGTCGAAAGCTTATTAAAATCATTGTATTTGCAAAATTTATGCATATTTAATTAAAAAACAATAAGCGAGAATCAGTGCAGTTTTATTTATCAAAGTGCAAACAAAATATAGGAATAATTAAGTAAGAAAAAATTGTGAAACGATAACAACACGTATTCACTCCTCACATCATGTGCATATTAATATGAATTGAATGAATTATCTCCTAGGCAGAAAGAGTAAACTCAAAACTGTTTGTAAGGATAATTGTTTGCTGCTTACTGATGGACAGCTATAAGGAAATAAGTTTCGTTAATGCTTAATATGACAATCAAAATCTAGTTGATATATGCATTTATACTTCTGCATGGGTACGGGTTCGTAGAAGACTAAATACACAAGTACGACAAAGGTTAACAAAATTCATTCTTATCACAAGAAATACACCAGAACGCTTGATTTTTCGTCAGAAATATTAGTACAGTATCACAATATCCCGCAATATAATTAGTAACTATACTTTAAACTACTAAAAACGTTAATAAAATACAACGCAGTGCAAACAGAAAGCTAATTCGATCTCTGGCCGATCTCTAAATAATCACAACAGAAGCTAACTAAACAATTACTCGCAATAACAGTAACTAAGCAGCTGAAATGAGATGTTCTCTGTCTGGCTTTTTATAGCTTTAAATCGGTCGAGTGAGATTCTAGTAATTTCTGTTTCTTGAGATTTCTGGAAAGCAAAAGAGTAGAATTACAGTTACAGCTAACATAGTAAACAATTACATTTATGCATTTAAATATAAATTACGAGATGCTTATTTAGTAAATGTTAAATGCACGCACTCCTTGGGTAGCTTTCTCCTAAAATATGTCTCGTGCTGCACTACACGAAGAAATAAAACAATTTTAATTATAATTTTACTAAAAATATCTAACTCAATATAAATTCGTAAGATTACTAACATGTGACCACATTTTCTGGTGTAGTTTCAAAAAGGAAATCTATCAGGATATTGTATGATTCAATATTCTTTATTGGTGATAACCATAGTGTGGGAATAGTAATAACCAAGTTAATTAATAAAAGACATTTTAATGAAAAGAAATGATGATAGAATAAAAAAAATTAGGAAAAACATTTCTGAATTTCTAGATTCATAGTTCATTATAGTTCTTTATAGAAGCGGCACCTCCGTTTCTGCATTCATCTAGCGCCCATCGTCTAAAAATTGCTTCTCCTAATTTCCATTCTATTCCATTTTCCAATGGACATAGCCTGCGTAGAATTGCAGGCTTTTTGCCAGTTGTCATCAGCTAAGATAATCCTGAAAGTAAATGGAATTTTTAAGGGAATCCAGAGGACTGGATATAAACTGTAAAATGAGTGACTATATTGTCCCTGCAAGAGTAAGCCATCTTGAGGTGGAAGAATTTTATATATATGCATAGAATAACATGGTAAAGTAACTCGGGATCACATATAACTATTTACATATATACACGATACTAGGAAAACAGTGCCAAAATAAAGCAAAGTCCAGTTGAAAGTTACGTGATGTGATTGTGCCATCTCATTGGCTTTGACGGAAATTGCAGTTAAAGTAAATTTTAAAATAACAATGATAAATAAGTTTTATATTTTTCTGGGTAAGGTAAGCTTCCGCATGGTGCATTAACAGCCTTTAAAGTATGCAGTTAGTTCAATTTTCTCCTAATTTATGGCTTTCGGAGCTTGTAATGCAGAGGATGACGTCACAGCTGCTGGATTTCGTCATGTCTTTAACCAACCGATATCACAATATATTACAGCAGATAGTCTGACATAAAAATATGCACGATTATATCTCGTTTCCTGTATCAATGCCCTGCCGATCTTCATGAATTTTAAACCTTTTTCATGATCTGGATGGAAAAGAAACACACGTATGTAAAAATTAGACATATGCAAATACAGAGGTTGTTCGCACATTTTTAGACGATGTATATTGTATTCACAAAACTAAATTACATAAAATTCTTGTATTTTAAATGTTCTATTTGACATCCCTTATTCTGAACTATCTTTCGACACCGCAATTTCCAGGATAATAATGCCTTTTGAAGTGTCAGAAGAGGTATTCTATCCCCTTCCTTCAGAACAGCTTTCCAGAGTCCTGTTAGGGTTTTGGGACAACATTTGGATAATGCAGTTTTTAAAAGTCCAAAAGCGCAAAAATCCATAGGTGACGCATCGGGAGATTTAGTAGGGATATCAGTGAAGGCTATGGCCTTGGTACCAGTTTTTTGTTCCATCTCTTTTAGGAAATTTACAGTGGATTTTGATGTGTGACTGCTAGCTTTGTCTTCATGAATCTCACAGATGGATGGCGCTGTGGGTAAAGCGATGGTATTTCATTCAGCAAAATTGGCGATAAAATATGTTCCTGATAGTATTTGGAGTTAATCTTGACATTTTTGTGCAATCTCTTTATTTTTAACTTGCCATTATAAGAAAAACGAGCAACAATCATGAATCCCTTAGAAAATTTTCTTTCGATTCTTTGAACCATGTACTTAAATTTTTTTTCCCCTTTTATGATAATAAATGGTTCTTTTTTTGTTACAATCATTTAAATACATTCATGCTTCATCTATTGTGACAATTGTTTTCTTTGGATAAGTGTTTCTCATATAGAATTCTGCATCGTGTCCTGCGTTGAGCGTTATGCTTCGGAAGAAGACGATGCACATTGCGTTTTTTCGCTTTCTTAAGATTTAAATCAACGTTTATCATTTTGTTTACAGTGGACACCGAGCATTTTAATGATTTTCCAACTGTCCTTTGACTAGGGGGATTTTCTTTTAACATTAAACAATGTACCTTTGCAATAGTCAAAGGTGTCCGTTTTTTCCTTGGATACTTGTTTGGAATTTTTGTCCCACTTGAGACTCAAATTTGACGTTGTTTTCCTTTCTTTTTGATGCTATTACCTATCGACGCTTTAGATATCACAAAACCATGACTCTGACATCGTTTTTGGATAACGGAGTATGCATATTTCTCTTCGGAAAGAGCGTAAATGTAGCCTTCGAACCACTGCTTTGTTAAATTCGCCATTTTGAATAAAAACAAAACTTTCAAGCTACAGACGATACTTTTAAAAACATAGTATAATTGCAATTACGTCTTTTGCAGCAAACGTTTTTTTATTATTGCTTACTAAAATCGTCTAAAAATGTGCGAACAGCTTCTGTATTAGGCAAAAAGTGCAGTCTTAGAAAGTAGATTTGTAGATTCTGAAGAGAATTTTATCTGGAATTTTTTAAAATATCCACGCCATTCTAAATGCGCTTTGCATTAATTTATATGATTCCTGCTTCAGAAGAAATTGATAATCTGGATCATAGTAAACATTTTCGAGTTAAAAGTTTTGACTATCGTTCTTAGGAACATCTTTGTCCTCAAACATCAAAAGAACCTTCCTCAAATTTAGAAATTTATAGCCTTTTGTTAAAGTTCATTTTAATTTCCTATGCAAATATTTCCTCTAGAAGTCTTGCAGATTGCTGTCTTGGAGATGCTTAATGGCACGTTGCATGCTAGTAAACTTGAAGTATACAATAGTCCTTTGTTCACCGCTTTCCAAAATAAATGTAACTTTGGAGACAACTCTTGCATTCCGATCGATCTGTTGTATTACTTTGGTTAATAAGATGATAACTACATTATCGTGCATTAAAAAAACCTTTTCCTTACAGGATGAAATCATCAAGATATTTTTCCATAGCAGCTTATATAAGGGAAATAGTAGTTAACTGTCCACAACTCGCAGACAAGCCGTAAAAAATATCCTCTCTAGATCAAACATTACTTGGAGTCAGAATGCATTAATGTAAATTTATTGATTAAATTCTTCAACACACAAGTGAGGTGTCTAGACGATTTATTCAAAAAAATCATGAGCTACACCATCTTAGATCTTCTAGAACAAATCAAAACTAGTATGATTTTTTTTAAATAAGCCTGCTCATAGATAATTTGAAACATTTGCATCAGACATAACAGCGCTATTTTTTCCACTACAAATTCTTGCTTCGACAGACATCAGAAATCAAGAAAATGCAGCAAATATATAACTCCAGACTTGAAAAATGAACATCTAATTTTTGCCCATCAGATGATTTCATATCCTAAATCAATTTAATTTAGCAGAAAATTTCAAGCATGTGTAATATGAGACATCACATAACTTAGAGTTCAAACCTGACGTTTCGATTTCTAAAGATAACGATGTGGCCAGAATTAAAATAAAAATTCAGTTTTGTCTGGTGTTCTGAGTTAAGTTTTGTGAATCAGTCATTTTTCTGCACAGCAAAACAAAATTTCCGTCGTCTGTAATGTCATTGAGTAACTTAATTCGTAGGAATTTCCAGAATGTGCTTACGCATGTAGTATCAGCTACATATAATTACATTATTTTGTTAGTTCACCGGAAGCGATGTTACAAATATTCCTTTCTATTGAAGTAACTTCGTTGGAAGAATACAAAGGTGAAAAAAAAGAAATATCTTTAATCTTGAAGCATAAACTATGTTAGAATTTTAAATGATTAGAAATTCTGATGAATAATCTATAATTATACGATGGGAATTATCACATCAGGATTACCCTGTTCAAGGTGTGATGCTATTGTGTTCGAAATGAAGGCAAGAACAGCAGAAAAAATTTGATTTTATTTATCTGAAGATAGTTCATTTGGGACTGGAATGAGTAATAAGCAATAGTTTCAGAAGATTTGAGAAACAATTCTTTTAGATAGCATTAGTCTGGTTTCATTGAAAGTAAAATAAATTCTTAAAGGAAAACAAATTAAGTCTAATGAAAAGTGAAAGTGTTTTTTTGTGAATAGCACATACATCAAACTAAATTTCAAATACTATGTTGACTACGTTGCTAGTAAACTACTAACAACTAACTAACTAACTAACTAAGTAACTACTAACAACATAATCTAAAACGTAAGACTATGTTGCTACTAAACTTCCCAAATATTAAAAGGTGTCTCTAATGCACCGCAGAAGATATGAACAATTTTATTTATATTTTAAAAGATTAATTTCCGAAACATTAACATATTGTTACGTGCGTACGGGTTCCTAATGGATTGAATGCATAAGCCGAAAAAGAGTTAATAAAATTTATTCTTATCCCAAGAAATAAGACAAAATGCAGAAATGTTTTCAGCGATTATCGTACAATATCGAAATATCTCACAGTAGTTATATTTTAAGCTACTAAATCATAAACAGAACTCAAATTCAAAGTATAGAGAAAGCTAATTCGATCTCACTAGCACTAAGTAAACATCAACAGTTCGCTTAAAACAACTGAGCTGAGATGTTTTAAGCCGACTTTTATAAGCTTTTTAATCAATCCCAAGAACATTCTCGTAAAATCTATTTTCTCGATTTTCTGGATAGCAAAACAGTACAATTACGAGATGCCTATTTATTAAAATGTTAAATGCGCGTGCTCCTGTATTTTTACTTTTTCGGCGTAGCTTTCTCTTAAAACTTGTCGCACGCAGCATTGCAAGGCGAAATGAAACAATTTATGACAATTCTACTAAAACTAGCAAATTAAATACAAATTTCGTAACAATGTACGTATTACATCAGATTATAAAAGTTAATACACTATGGTTTCTCTTACTCGTTTTAAACTTAAACTAATGAGAGCTAGCAGATTGTGTAAGAAATTATTCTCAAGTTTTAAGCCCGACAAAGATCACAGAAGGGTGTAAAAAACCCTTTATTAACTTAATATAAATTTTACATATGACACCAACAGAAGCCAACTCTTTTGCTTTAACTCAAAAGGTAACAAGTAACGCAAAATAAAATGGAATTAAACTAGCCTAACGGCCTTTCACAGGTTACTTAACTGCAGGCAAGCTCTGACTCGTAAAAGTGGGCGTAAACAAGGCTAATGGCTAGAAGCGCGCAACGCCGTAGAAATCTAATCGGTAGTTAATGAAAGACCTGGCGTTCTGCAGGCAGAACACGCTCTAAAAACACCTTTCAAAACCTTCTCTTAAATACTACATCTTTCTACCTACCTACATGCGTGCTAGTTTACTGACATTTTGGAAAGAAAGAGTGGGTTGAAAACGAGAAGAGGGCAAAAGGATGAAAAGAAAGGTTGCTTTAAAATAAAATTAACTGTTAGTAAAATTATATGTGTAGGGTCCACATGTCTATCTTCTAAGTGATAGCTGAACGTGTAGTAAATTCTTGTTCGAAATACACGGGAGAAGGATGAAAAGGACCCTTTATTAACTCTTTTAAAATTTCGCAATGTGTCCACTTGGCGTTAACAAACTACGCCTCACTCGGGCAGTAACACAAACAGTAAGAATTAAGCAAAACATTTGAAGATATCAACAAGTAATAGAATTACGCTACAGGGCTCGGAGTACACTTGTTTCCTAATAGAGAGTTTAAAAATCTAGTGGCAGCAAAGTCATAGCTGTTACGCCACGTTTAACTAGCAATAAATGCTAAGCAGAAACTCACGCTACAAAAGCACAGAATTCGCCCACACTCTCTACCTTTTCCTTCTAGTACTTGGTATTTAAACCTATTCTCCTCAAAGTAGAATTTGCATTACTTCACGGGCTCTACCAAATTTAAACATTCTGGCATTGACAATTAGGAAAAATGAAGGCTTATAGGAAAGTGACTTCAAATTAAATTAAATTGGGTATTTAAAATAAATATAAATCCCTACAAATGAATTCCCAGAACACCTACGAAAAGAGAACATTCTATAGACAAACTGCCGCCAAGGTCCTGTACGGGGTTTACAGGCTCTTCTCGAGCTAGCTTAGGATTCCAACATTAGTTAACTCAGAAAGAAAAGCCCTACAGAATAATGAAGGATTACAAAAGTAGCCGCAAGTTCAAGATAAACAAAATACACCATAACTAAACATAAAATTACTACAGAACTGCCCTATATGAATAACTAATCACATAAAAATAAGTATTTAACAATCCATAATTACATAAAATTAAAATTTATTATAATATAATACTTTAAAAATGTATGATTTGTTTTGTAACCATGTAATATTTTAAAATTGTCTTGTTTATTTTGCAAAACAATAACACAAAATTTTTAAAGTGTATGAATTATTTTATAACCGTACAGTATTTTGAAGATCACGATTTATTTTCTTCACTAAAATTTAGTTTCTTATAGAAAATAAAGTTATTTCTAATAAGTTCTATGCCAGAAGCACGGTGAGAGACCAGCCAGTAATCCGACAGACAACCTTCTAAAGCGAAATGCTTTAGGCCATCCTTAAGAATGCTCTACAGAGACGAACATTCTATTGGTTGGAAATCCGCTTAGTGCCAGCAATTTAGGGAGTATAGAATATTTCGACACTTCCTGCGAACTTCAAGGAAATTCACTATTAAAAATGAACAAAGATACTAGGCTTACCACAGAGAAAAGGAGGAAATAAAACAGGGACGTTTCGTTTTGATGAAACCTCTCAGATGTTTCTTCAGAACTTTTGTCAGAGTTCACATAAAAAGGTATCTTAGTGATTAGATAAAAGTAGTTTAAATAATTTTAACACCCTCCTAAAAAAACTTTGAGATGGTGATCTGGTAACCGCCTTTTAGGGTCAATAGTATATCGTTTCCTTTACAGTCAACTGATTCATAGGTAAGAAATTATTTATTGCTTGCAAAGAACATTTAAATAAACAAACTTTGGTATAAATTTGATGCAAAATTTGATTTAAATAAACCAAATTTGATGTAGACACCACATGACTTTCTGTTACGATCTATTAAAATATACACACGTGTTGTTGCACTTCCTTTTAACTTATTTCATTAGAGATATAATTCTCATTGAAGCATATCTTTCTTCACTTCGCGGAAAGTCAAATTGTACAAAACTTAAAACAACTTCATTAAAAATTTTTAAAATACAGAAAAACCGGAAATACAAAATTTTTAATTTAAATTAAAAAATATTTAAAACAGTTAAACAACTATTTTTGCAATTAAAATTAGAGTTTCTATGGCAGAACAAGCAATTCGGCCAACGGACAGAAAGAAAACAAGTTTGGTACACACAGTATTGAAAGTCAACATTGGGTTCCACTGGGCAAAAAGAAAGTGAAGTTGCTGCACCAAATGTAAAGCAGAAAAGCAAATTAAATTTTAAAGATGCTTATTAATATATTTAATTTGAATCTTACTGCTGAATAACCGTGAACAGCTGGTGCCGAAGAACTAAATTAAAAGTAAACTAACAAAAATATCTGAAATCTAGGAACTGCCGATTTTAGTTAAACTAAATCACATAAATCACCATTTTTATAAAGGAAATTATATTACTTCAAAGCTCAAACTTTAAGTCAGTACTGAGAGAGGTGTTTTGATATAAAATCAAAAGATTATTTTTCAATAAAATGTACATTTTCAGTACTATCTCTCATTAAAATAATACTATATCATCTGACTTTCCTGAAAACAGGTAAATCTCAGTACAATAATTCCTAAACTCTAGAGATATCCCCAAACTCTTTTAATTCAAATGCAAACACATAACACCTCAAAACACTAGGGAAGGATTAACCACACAAATAAGAATTCAGTCACCAGTTCAAAAAAAAAAATAATAAGTCCGATCGTATGGTTCAAATATACGTAAATAATTAGTTCCCCAACCACACCGCTATAAGTTACCCAGGTTCGTTTTAGAAGATCCATGTTTCCCTTAAGGATCACATGGGGAATATGAATAGGCCACTAAAATAAACATAAGCAAAAATTTACGATTTAAACACATTTATTAATGAATAATTAACATTTATTAAGATAGCTGGCTAGACTATCCGTAATGAACTTTTAATGTATTTCACCATAAAAATCGAGTTATCATTGAACACTAAAAATATTTAGTTGCTTAAATTTCTAATTTTAAATATTTTTTCCAATTCTACAAATTCATAATGATACAACCTTGAAATTGTTAAATTCTTTTTTAAAGTAGTTACTCATAAATATTGCTAATTACGAAGTAAGATATAAAAATACTTTTAAACGTCAAGTAATGCAGCTATTTACAAATGACCACACAGTAACAAGCAATAATTGTAAATACACTCACTGTTGGCAATGAACATCAGTCAGTGGGGCTCGAGGAGATGGTTGATAATTTCTTTACACGAAAGCCATTACATTAAGCCTAACCAATACTATAGATGCGAGCGAATACGTCATCGCAAGAGCTAAGTCTGATGAATGCCTCCATTAAGCCAGCTTAAATTTTTTTCCTTCATCATTTACACAGTAATTACTTGAGTTGCAATTTTCGCCGAAGCCGCCTGGCCTGTTACGGCATATTAAGAACTCCAGTTTTTTAAAGAAAACTTTATAACTTTAGTCACCAGATGTGGAAAGAACAACTAACTTGTAAATGGAGCCGCAAATCACGCACACAGACCGCTGAATATATGCTCACAATGAAGACAACTGCAAGCAACACTTAAAATATGTCTCACACAACCGGAGATGACGGTTATTGATTTTTTAAGTCCTGAGACGAAGTATAAACATTTATGAAATTTTCCATCAAAAACCAGCAATGAAGAAGGCGGGAACCAGCACAGTTCCCTGATCACAATCTCCGACAAGTGTCACGAAGAGAACCCGCACCACAATTTGGTGAGGTCCCTGTAGCTCGCAAGCCCAAAACAGGCTGTAATTGTTTTTGTTTCTTATTTGTCTAATTTCATTACGCTGGAAAAATCTGTTCCTGCCCCTCGAGCAATAACTTTTAAAATCTCGGCATCTCTAAAATAAAGATCATCTCTAAATTCACTATTGGCTCAACTATAAATTAGTATCTACCCATTCAAATACATTTCTTGAACACTCTCCTACGAATAATTTATATCCAATTTTCCAAGAAAAGTCTGAATCCATTTTAAATGTGACATACACTGTTCTCACACAAAACTTTGAGGAATGTTTTTAACCTTATTTCTGTCAGAGCTGATAAAGCAATCAGAAAGTTTTCCGCTTCAGACGAATCCGAAATTTGCTCGTCTCCCGCGAGGGAAACAGGTGTACATTTTAGAAGGTAAGAGCAGCGGAAGCCGCAGCTGTCTGCCGAACTAGAATCCAAGTGGGTAACCTGAAAAGAAAATTACTCGCTTTTTAGCTATACAATCGTTTTCGCTAGATTTTGAGGAAATATAGCGTATTTAATAGAAAAATGGATTTAAGTAATAATATATTAAATACGTTAAGGATTAGTACACAAATTTTAACATTGATAAACTCATTAAGCACTGTGAATTAATAGATAACACAATTCACTATAATACTAAGAGATTCAAATGTCAACAAATCGCCGCCATGTTACGCCTATCGCCACCTACACTTTTAAATTGTTAATAATTCTTTAGCTGGCGCATGTAGATTAATTAAAGACATAAAAACCTTAACGGGCGTAAGACCAACATAATTAAATCACTTTTAAAGTAAAAAATGCACGATTTACCAACATGTAAGAATAAAACAAGTGCTCATCAAACTGGGTAACAGGGCGAGTTTATATATATATATATATATATATATAAACAATTTAATTAATCGTAATAAATTGTTGAGCTAAAGCTGCAAAGTAATAAAATAATAATTAATTTTCTAATAGATTATTTAGTAGCTCCTTTGACAAAAGTAGTTAGAATTCTATTGAAATTTTATAACTCATTAGCATATCTAAAATTTGAACCATGAATAAATTTAAAATAGAAACATTGAAACTGTATAATTAAAAGCGAAAATGCAATCAATAAGCTAAGTAATTATCGTCATTGACCAGAAATTAGTAGACGTTTCAATGGAAACATACCAACTTGACCAATTAACAATAACTAACAAATGCGAAAGTGTTTCGCTTTTTTCTCAAGAATTTTGACAAAAAAGCTGTTTAGTAATTTAAGTTAAATAAGTTAAGTAAAATTGCTAATTAGAATTCAGTAAGAAAGTGGCTGTACAGTCAAGTTTTAAAACCAATCTTGAAACCGGAATATATTCTTATCAAAGTGAGTTTTATTTTCTTACTTTGTAGAGACATTTCAAAGCAGGAGACATGAAAAATAAACAACGCCTTCCCCGGAAATCGAACCACGAACCTCTCGGTTACGCGTCGAGCGTGCTGACTACTGCACTACGAAGGCATGCGAAGATGGCGGGAGAAATACCTTATATACTCCTTCTTTTAAAGGGCGATTGGAGATTAGGGTATCCAATGGCCAAATCCCGGTGGTGGAGAATCATCATCCTTCACCCTTTTTAGCTCGGGTGTCAGTCGTAGAATCATAAGGACTTTTTTTTGAAGCAGGAGATATGAGAAATGAGCGACGCCTTCGCCGGGCCTCGAACCACGAGCCTCTGGAATACGCGCCCAGCGAGCTGACCACTACATCACGAAGGCATGCGAAGAAGGTGGGAGAAATACCTTATAACTTGAGAAAATTGTCTTTCGAGACTTTCGTCTTTAATCATATTAACTCAATGCAAACTTTGGGAAAGTAATTAACACAATGGAATCTTTGCAAGAAGAATTAAACAAGGAAGAAAAAGTGAATCAAAATATATTCACATTAAGACTAAAAGAAAATATTAAAAATGCATGAAAAAATTTACATAATATACATTAATTATTATATATATCACACAAATTTTATGACAACAAAAATATCCCTTATGAATCCATTTTAAATCCAGTCCTTTATTCACTCCGTACGTACAGTTGTCACGGAAAAAAATCGTTCAAACGGATTCCAGAACAGTTAAAATAAATACTTTCGTTGAAATATGACACCTGAAATTTTTCTCGAATTCAATACTTCCTTTACTTCGCACAAGGCAGTAAAAAAATTTGCCGTCATTATTTTTCAATTACGTATAGTATATAATATTTATTTAATATTTCTAGAAGTGAAAAAAGAAAAAAAATATTTATATCTGTTCCCTACGTTGAAAGCTTACATTTTATTCGGATCACAAGTTTTAAATTTTTAAAAGCGGTTCTTTTTTATTCAAGAAAAAATTCTGATATTGAATATCTTGCCTTCTTTTTACTGTTTTCTATCCACTGAAGTATATCCTCAAACCTTTCCAATAAACGAGAACTTGACTGCCGATCTGCTGTCACCTAACTCTTGTATTATGTATTTTATTCTGCAGTAAACGCATTGAAATAAGTGTATTTGAAACACATGAGTTATATATCAACTACTTTGAGGTGAGATGACAGTATAGAACTCTATAAAATAACAAGACACAGTTTTATCTAGAGATTGTATCTGATACTGACACTGAAAGGGGAGGATATTTCCTTTAAATATTTTGAATTGCAGCGAATATTCCCTTTCTAAGAACTGTACGACCAGCAAGTAAAATAAGGTTCATCATCTTTCGTTGTATCTAATACTTTATTCGACGTGAAGTTTTGCCACAAGGAACTAAAAACTATGTATTTATGTATTTAGGATTTATTTTATGAAACTTTATGATTATCATGTCCTTTCGAAAATACAATATTTGAAAGCTTGAAAATGAATTTCGGAGGCCAGCAGTTGAAACAAATGCTAATGCTAAAACCAAGTAGAGTTAATTTCGATAAAAATCATTGCAAAAATGTTGAAAAACGTGGCTGAAAATTCTTTCGAGAGTAATTCTGCTGAATCATTAGCAAGTATAAATAATGATGAAGAATAAATTATTTATCGAAAGAATTCGGAACAGCAATGTAATACAAGACCTCTCCAAGTCAGTATTGTTACGAATTTTGTATACATATAAATAATTTTAGCGGAATTATGTGTGAAATAGTAATATTGTTTTGCAGAACATAACATGAATTGCTTGAAAAACAAAACTCTGCCGTAAAGGTAAGGTTTCAGAGCCAAGTCTATTTAAAATTGAGGTAAAAAGCTGTCTCACTAAATTGTCGAAATAATATCACCAGTTGGCGATTTGTCGCTAAATTTAGCTACCTCCAAAAGTCGCCATACTTCGCGACCATTTAATGATATTTTGGGTCAGTCCCTTGATTACTGTCATTGAACAACTATATCTGATCTCTATAGTAACTGCAGCCGTATCGGGCTCTTATATGTAACTTTAACCCTACCCTATATGCCTTCCAGAAATTTCCAAATGCAAATAATGAAATAACTTTGATAATTCACATTTTAAAATCATTTAGTCATAAAGATATAGATCCATCTATACATACATAGATCCATCGTGTCATAAATCCTTCAATAGTAAAGATAATACATAAAATGTTTCAATGTGAAAAAATACTATGTTACCAGAGTGCATTAAATAATTTTCTTTATTCAATGCGCAAGCAATTTTAAACATGAGGAGTCATATTAACAGTTCTCAAGATGCAAATTAAACGCGAAGTGCAAGTACTAAAATTTCAGCTTGAAATGAAAGTTTCTAGCAAATTTAATTAACCCCAAAGCTGACTCTTCGTTAATTTGATATTCAGTTATTATTAACTTATCTTCATATTTAACTTTTCCCTTAAGATGACGTACATAGCCTTTGACCAATGACGGTAGAGCTGATAAGTCTATAGCTGGAATTATTTAAATGGGTGATTTCAAGCATTCGCTAAGAGACAGAAGGACATACAGATAAAAAAACTAAGAATGAAAAAGAAATTGACATTATAGAACTCGAAAAAAAAGTATAAATAAATGTAATTTAGAGAGAGAAGTTCAGGAAATATAATAATTGTTTTGACAGGTTTCTGCTTACTTATTTTAGTTTAATAAAATACAAAAAAAGTAGGAAAGAAATAAAAATAGACAGAGAGAATGTTGGAATTATAAATGGGAAGAGTTAAAAATTGAATCAGATAGAGATAAATATTAAAACTGGAATGAATGTCCCAGAAACAAATGAACTCAATACAAAACAAGAAAGGAAAAGTAAAGTAAATCTACTTATTACAAACGGAAATACAATATTAAATGAAATAAATCACATTAAGCAATTAAAACAGAGATACGAATCAAAATTGTTGAGTGGTTAAAGAAATACATAAGAAATTAGAAAACAAGGAATAGCTGGGATAATAATGCAATTGAAAAGCCGCAAGGAATATGTCATAAAAGATCCAAAATGTTGAAAAATTATTAAAAAATAAATAAAAAATATACAAATTAAAAATAAATTGCAATCTGCTCTGGGTTTAAAGATTACATTTGAAAACTTGAGACAATTTTAAGCTAAGTAGTAGCTCTAGTTTAAGAATTGGCCCCCAGAAATTAAAAATGTACAACATAAAAATATTATGCCTACAGTGTGGTGTTAAAAATGACAGTTCTAAGCGGTTGAAAATAATTTTCTAGGGTATTATTCCATCTTAAATTAATGCCCCAGGGATCCTATGCCCTTTTGTGATAAAGAAAAGATTTGAGTATTCAAAACAGTGCATTTATGTCACTCGCACACGAAGTGTAAAATATGCTGCTTATAAAGAAGACGCATTCACACAAAGCTTTGCAGAATTTAATAGCGAAAATCACAGCTATTAGGTTATAGTGTTAATGCATTACTTGAGCTGGTGATTTCACAAGGATCGCATTTTCGAAAATTATCTTTATACAAAGAAAATATCTGATCAAGTTGTTGCTTTCCCATAAATCGATGACTAAAAGCCGATCAACTGGGTAGTAAAAGAAGGTTCGAGGTTCAATGGTTTTACCTCTAATGAATCCCAGAAGTTTACAAGGCTTCATTTATTAGTTAGAGAAAATTACTGGAGTATTACTTGTTTAGGAATGAATTTCAATACAGACGGCTTTCTAAAGTACATTGTTGTGCAAAAATTAAGCTGTGACGAGGCTGAAAAATCGGCACAAAAGCGACACAAGGCTACAGAATGAACCAGAAAACCAGTCAGTAGATATACTTCAAACCGATATACTACTGCACGTGCATGTATGACCAAAGACTTAGGGAAGGAGTATCTGAAGGGTATAAAGTACATGAGCGGTGTCCACTCATAAATTTGGTGGAAGCTATTGTGTGATGTACAATGATTTTAACGATATCGAGTTGCACTACCGTGGGATATGGCCAACAAGCAATCAAAGAGACATTATCTGGGTGACTTTACCCGAGGTCTCGTTATTGGGCTGCTGAAAGAAAGTATATGCCAGGCGTGGAGGAGGAGAACGTAATTCCTCCTCCACATCTGTCATATACTTTCTTCAATAACAATGCTGTTTAATGAGCCTGAAGAGCATTTAAAACAGCAGGAAAATGTGTTCGAACTTTCAGCAGCGGTCGTTCACAAGCAACAACGGTAGTGGACGACCCGTATATTGTCCTACTGGCGATAAGACACAGGCGAGAGATAACGGAAGATATCACAAAACATATGCAACATATTACTGATGGTCTGATATTATGTTTTAACATGGCCAGGAGGCGGCAAAAACGAGCTCTATATGCAAAACGACCAATACTGTGTATTCCATTAACGCGTGCTCATAGAAGATGCCCGTTTCTGTGGTGCCGGGAGCAGAAGAATGGACACAAGAGCAATGGGGCGGAATGCTATTTACAGATGAGATGTGATTTAGTGATTTAGTCTGACAAGCTATTCTAGACGTATACACATTTGAAGACACAAGTGAGCATACAATCACACCTCCAACATCATCAAAATGGACGGTTACTGAAATTTCGTTTGGGGTGGTATCATGTTTGGTAGCCATACCGATCCATGGAGGTTCAGTCAGTGGTGTTCGTTTTCTCTTGTCTCACATGCGTCTGCTTAGAGATACTGTGGGTCTGGAACTCCTCTTCACAAGAGACAGTGCTGTGGCCCATAGTGCAGTAGCTGTGCGTAGTTCTTGGAGAGTGAAGATATTAAACGCAGATATTGACCTGCAAGTTAACCCGTCTTAAATGCCATTAGAACACGTGCGGCACCTTCTCCAGAGATGCTTGGCAGTGCGTGACCAGCTACCAGCAACGCTTCTGCAGCTGAAATTGGTGCTACAAAGGTAATGGGAAGGATGTCTCAACAGCTTCTTGATAATCCTGTGCTCAGAAGAGCCAGAGGCTGTAATACATGCAAGACAAGAAAAATCTAGAGGCAAGAAAAGTGTATCCCATGGATGTTTGCCTCTTCTCTCCAATCCTGTTCGTAGCTGCTCTTTTGATACAGAGCCATTTTAGACTTTCGATTCCTTGTTTCAATCGCTTTGCTCTCTTGTCCCATATTTTCACATTTCGGGAATACTATGCTATGATTTGGGTCGATGTGGAACATTTCTAAACAACATTACATTCGAAAAACCGCCTCGTCCTTAAGTGTTACTAACTAGTGCAAATGTATTGTACTTCGTAGGGAAACACTGAAAATTTTCACGTAACCCCAAGAATCAAAATTGGAACGTATTTGTAAATACGTAAATATTTACAACCACATAGGTTATACATAGTTCCTTGCTTCCCTAGAAATTAAAAACGAAGACTAAAATTGCAGGAAAATATCATTTGACTTCATTAGTCAGAGAAGCGTATGCAAATTTACAGTTTATTTGAAAGCAAACTGAATAAGTAGGAATGCTCAAAATGAGATACACATACACAGTTAAAATTTGATTTAAATTTTGGATAAATTGAGTAATTTAAAATTTTTGAAAATTTAATTTAAATTTTGGATAAATTGAGTAATTTAAAATTTTGATATATTCATTTAAATTAAATTGAATAAAATTTTAAAAGGATTCAGATTGCAACGATCACCCATAAAGCATTTTTTAAAGATATGATTTATAGATAAAGATTATGGATAGACACGGTCCAGGTGGAATATCGAAACATTTTGCAGGATATTGGATGAATATGCACTTAGACTAACATGGAAACTGCTTCTGTATATTTAAAAAATAAAAAAAATCTGTAATACAATTATAAAAATGTTTAATGATTTTAACTAGATATATCATAATTTAAATTATTTTTATTCAAATCAGTTAGATAAAAAAGTAAAAAAATATTCTTAAGAACTTCATCTATTGATTTTTAAATAGTTTAAGTTCTTAATTAATAATGCAGATCAAATATGGAAAAATAATATCATAGGTTTTTCTGAATGCAGGAAACTCGAAAGAAAAGTGAAGCAAACACAAAATTGTATGTATTTCCAA
This sequence comes from Stegodyphus mimosarum, assembly GCA_000611955.2. Taxonomy (NCBI): domain Eukaryota; kingdom Metazoa; phylum Arthropoda; class Arachnida; order Araneae; family Eresidae; genus Stegodyphus; species Stegodyphus mimosarum. The sequence goes on along the minus strand of KK122471.1, from coordinate 157,756 downwards.
GACTAATATCCCTTTTTGGGGGGGAAACGAGTTGAAGAAGGTGAAAAAGAAATGTTACTGAGGCATAGATATAAAAAAATATAAACTGCGTAATTAAATATTGATACTCATTATTCGAAGACTTTGATTTAGTTAATTCAACGAATTGAGCAACAGAATTCATTTGAAGGAAATCTTTCAAGCGATTAGAAAATTTGCTCATTAGATGGGAGCAGCGCTTAAAAGCTATGGAACCTTTTAACATCACTTTAGGAAATTTTATGCTTAATTAAGAAATAAATTACTCTAGGTAAGGGAATTAGATCCCAATTATTAAGCAAAGAGTTCGTTGCACTTTAACATTTATTCCGTTCCTCACATTATTCCTGCTAGCTAAGTTAGTTGATTCGCAGGTTTATGCATGCGAGTAAATCGGGATTGACTGAAGGTCATGCATATTTTAATATGCATGAAAGTTTAAAGAAACTTTAGAAATTTACTCTATGTTTAGGTTAATTTATACTCGAACTGTATATACTGTGTACATAATCAATTGTTATAGTTTGGGTACATTACGTATTATCAAAGTTTTATTTTGTTGAATTTATTATTTTCAAGGGGTTTATGCATTATAGTCAAACAAACAACATATTATTCAAAGAGTCACATAGTCACTAATTAGTTAATTATAGGGTTGCGTCAGAAAAAACATGTATACATACTTTAACAGATGGTACCTGCGTAATGGCTTCAAAGTTGAAATGAATTATCTTTACAACATGTAATTTGGTGTTCACTTATCACATGTCAGTAATCTTATGAATGTAACATGCGATATATGACTTATAATACTGAATCAAAATGAACTTGAGGAGATTTGAAGGATGTAGCACAGGAAATAGCTTATGTTGAACGTCTTTCGTCAAGAAATTGCGGCAGCATGTGGACAAGTGTGATTGAGGGCATATTGATCAACTCTGCTGAAGCAACCGTTCGCCATTGTGCTATGTTGTAACGTATTTTCTCCAGGCCTTCGAGGTGTAACTGGAAGGACACTGCACACGCATTCGGGAGGCCTGGATCTCGAATCCCAGAGAGAGCATTCCACATTTTTCAGGTTCCAACATCGATATAACCTACACTGGTGTCCAAAAGTTGAGCATAATTGATAATTATGTGAATAAAGAAGGAACTGTAAATCAAAATGGCGGGAAACGTTATATGCGAGTGTAAAATGGTTATAAAATAAGGAAACAAATCAAAAGAACAATAATAATTAATTTTATTATCCAAAGTAGCAGTTTGAAAGAAAACTGAGAATAGCAAGAGTTCACACTTTAAAGAAAAAATGAAAGAAAATATTAAATAAATTACTGATGCTGCAGTTTAATAAGGCGTGTGGTCACCTCTGACAGCCAGGCACGCTGCACAGCGATTTACCCTACTTGCTATGAGATGATGAATGAGTTGTGGGCTCAAACGGTTCCAAGCTTCTTGAAGAGTTCTTCAGTTCTGTAACGGAACTTGGAAGGTCCGAAAGGGCTGCAATTTGTCTCCCGAGCATATCCCATACATGCTCGATAGGATTTAAATCAGGGGAGTTCGCAGGCCACGACATGCGCTGGATGTTTTCCGTTTCAAGGAAGTCATCAATCAGCACCGCTCGGTGACATGGCGTATTATCATCCATGAATATGAAGTCAGGACCGACAGCACTTCGAAACAAGCGAACATGAGGCTCAAGAACTTAGTATATCTTTGACCAGTCACAGACCCCGTGTCAAAGAAATGGAGGTCTGTGCGGCCGTCCATCATGATGCCTGCTCATACCATTACTCCTCTTGATGGAAAATGATGTCTTTCCAATATGTTTCTTGGTTCAAAACGTGTTAAACGCTCTCTCCATATCATTACCCGACGAGAATCAGTACTCAGACTAAGCCGGGACTCGTCACTGAACATCACATTGGCCCACTCTCCCACACTCCAATGTTGATGTTTCAAACTCCAGTTCAAACGAGCGCGTTTCTGCGCAGACGTGAGGGGAATGCAAACTGCTGGCCTTCTGGCATACAGACCAGCATGACGGAGTCTCCTGTAAACAGTTTGTCTCGAAATTCATATTCCTGTGGCAACTGTGAGCTCGAAACCAGTGCTCTGGCAGTACTGCCCTTCTGACGTCGCGCACTTATTACCAGATATCGGTCTTAGCGAGGGGTTGTGACTCTTGGTTGACCTGATACTGGTCGTCGGGTAACATCTTCCGTTCTTTGAAACCTCTGCCACAGTCTTGAGATTACAGAATGGTTCACATTCAGAATTCGAGACACTTCGGTTTGTGATCGTCCGGATTCCAGCATTTCACCGATTCTTCATTTCGCAAACATCTCCAATTGGCGTCTTTGTGCCATCATTAACCTTGTTTGATGGTTAACAACGTTCTTTCGCACAGCAGTTGCCCAAAACTTGTCTGAACTGCCTATGCTGCGTGAATCGGTTTCTCGGCGTTCCGACATGCGTAGGTGTTTCGCGCAGGACATAAACGATTGAAAAGTTTTTCATAAGCCCAATGTTTCTTCTTCACCCAATTAATATCGGCAAGAAATTTGGAATAGTTTTACGAATATTTACTCGATGTTTTTCGCATTTTACAATTTATGCTTAACTTTTGGACACCAGTGTACAATAGCGACTCTACAGTTGCTCCCGAACTAAAAGGTGGCGAACGATAATTCATCACCACCAGGATTTGGTTACTGGATTCCCTCTTTCCCAGTCGCCATTTAAAAGGGGGAGTAAATAAACCTCCTTTCCGTATGCCTTTGTGGTGTTACTGGAGCACACTCAACGCGCATTCGGGAGTTTCCGAGTTCGAATCCCGTCGAGGGCAGAGCGGATTTCTTCAGTTTTCTGATATCGAAAAATTGTAAATGACTCCCTAGAGGAGCCCGAACTAAAAGGTAATGGGCGATATTCGGAGATTGGGTCCCTTCATTCAGGGTCCCCCCAGTCGCCTTTTAAAAGGAGGAGTATGTAAGGTATTTTCTCTTTCCTTTCCACACGTGTGCAACTAGAAGCACATTCAATGCATTTTCAGGAGGTCCGGAGTTCGAATCCCGATGAGGATATTGCAGATTTTTCATGTCTTCAACATCAAAACGTTATAACGGCTTCATAATGTGTGTGTCTGCACGCCACCGCTCTGATATTTTAATCATTCTAGATAACTATAGAGTTACATGTGCAATGTGATTGCATTAAAACCTAAGCTAACCAACGATATATATGAATATACGTATCAACCTATAATTAAGTTCCGTACTCCTACAGTAAAGAATTTTCTTTGTTAAAGTGTGCCTACATTTTTCTGTCGGACCCTGTATACAAATGGCTTTAATTACTTTCGTAACACATTACTTCTAAATCAGACACTCCAGTATCAAATCAGGTATAGGGATTCGATAGCTGATATTGTAATGCTACCATCATTTTAAAGCATTCAGTAGAGGGCTGTACAAAAAATAATTTATTATTCTAAATTTAAAGTTCGAAAATCCGAATTCTGACTATAAGCTCTTTTACCTATTTACAACTGAAATTTATTCAAGTAAAGCCACCTGAATAAAGCAAACAACAACTATAAATGAAAATAATTTCTTTGTTTATTTATATCTTAAAATTAAAAAAGGTCTTCTGCATTATCATACTCTTATAACATGGGTTTATTATGTATATTTATTTGCATATTATGTGATAATTATGTATAATTATTCACACTTAAACAAGTAGTCAATTTATGTTTGATTATAAAGGTAGATAAAATAAGATGTAAAAAACTTTTCGCATAGTCAGCTTTCGCATAGTCAGCTTTTTCGCATAGTCTCAAAACTTTTATTACTGGTTTTTTTTAAACATTGTTGGTTCACTAGTAAATAAATGCAGTTCAAATAAAATATCCATTATTTAGTCAACATATTTGCTACCTTATTGCCTAACTATGACATCATAGTATGATAAACCGCAAATATGATTAAAAGTTAAAAATTATGTGTAACAAGACCATAAATACATGAAAACATCTTAGCGAAAAATTATATTTTAAATATTCGATATTAAATTAGACAAATACGTGATGTTAAGAAGGTAATTTTCCAGCTTGGATGTGCAAAAGGTGAAAAATGTGTTTGTAGATTATTTACCAATAAGTATTTGGACAACTGTGATAGAAAAGAAAAACAAAATTGATTCATATTCAATAGTTCGTAGGGTCTCTACAAGCGATAATTACAGCCTCAAACCTCCAGGGAATGCTATCCACAAGTCTTTGTATGACAGCTATTGGTATTTTCTTCCACTTGGCTTGAAGAAGGCATGCAAGTTTCTTCACCGATGTTAGACGATTGTTGCACCCCTTAATTCGGCGAACCAACTCCTCCCAGAGGTCTCCATAAGGTTCAGGTTAACTCCATTGTCAACATATGAATCTATGGTGGATTTCGCAACGTGACAGATGTCGTTGTCGTCCTGAAAGTAACATAGGTCCATCCATAAAATTGCCGCTACACAGAAAGTACATTGTCATCCAAAATACAACAGTAGAATCTGCATTGAGCCTACCATAAATTTGATTCAAGAGTTCCAGTCCATTACCAAAAAAACACCCTAGACCATAATTCCACCTCCGCCGAATTGTACTGTGGACACAATATATTCTGGAAGGAGGCGTTCTCCAGGTAGACGCCGAAATAAGACTCTGATATTCAAATGGTACTGCCCTGGATGGTTGGACAGGAGTACAGATGTAATCAGTGTCTTTTGGGAGGCAGCACGACCATTAAAAGCAAAGCAGGTGTATTTCCTTACACTTGGATTCATCGAAATAACACTCCCGGATGCCTGTTGAAACTCCTGGATTATACGGACAATCAGCTGGGTGCTGTTTTTTTGAATTTCTCTGGACAGCACACGTCGGTTCTCATCTCCCAGGTTCTTAGGTCTGCGGACTCGGGCACATTCCTACTATCACAACTGACCTTGTAGAGACATTAGGGATTTTTGGGAGCAGGAGAAATGTGAAAATAAGCAAAGCGCTCGCCGGGACTGGAACCACGGACCTCTCGAATACGCGCCGAGCGTGTTGACCACTACACCACGAAGACATGCGAATACGGCGGGAAAAATACCTTATAACCTTCCATAGGGCCATTTCTGTGATACCGGACTATTACACCTTTCTCGAAATCAGATAACTGTGAACTTCATGACACCCTGCATGCGACTAAAGCCGATGTTGTTACATACACGATATTAACGATTTAGGGCGTGACGTATATCAAAACCACAGATATCGGCATTTGCATGGGTGTCCAGATACTTATTGGTAGATAGTGTATACAAAATATGTGCTAGAATGATAATGCAACTCCCTAAACCAAATTTTTGAAGTTTATAACGCTACTATAAACGGTTTCTACAGAGTGAATTTGTTCTGCCTATTTCTCTCTATATGCATATTATATATCCCATGCATATAAAATAATGCAAAAAATAGTTAGACTTAGAATAGCATTACTTCTTATTTCCGAAAGTTTACTTTAAAACAATTAATTAAATGAAATTTAAACTCCCAGGTTAGAAAGTTTCTAGGAAATGTAAAACTGTATTTAGGAAAGAGAAAAAAAAGAAACTTCTTAAAGCCTGTAGCTATAATTAATACAGGCGACAGAATGTTGCAGGTAAACACATAAAAATTAAAATAAACAATTAATTTTGTTGATAACTGAATGAATTTAGTATAACTCTTAAAGAAGCATAACATAAAGTTATTCTATCAGTCAGCAACTAAGGAATACTAAAAAAGTGTTTTTGTCTTTCTCAATGCTTTGAAAATACTTTCTTCTATATTAATAATTAATGAGTGTGCTTTTAAGAAATCAAGAACAACATCCTACCCTCTTTAGGAAAATATTATTGAAAATTATAAAGTGTGCAATTGAAACAATTTTCAAAGAAAATGATAGAGATAAAAACTTCTTATACAGTATAAAACATACAAAAATACTAAAACCAAACAAGTTTAAAATTAAATAAAGAATGCATAATTACAATCTAAAAAAAATTAATTAAGTTCACGTCCTCATTACAGTGACTATACTGCAAATGAAATCAAAGCAGGCCATAAAAACTTACGCGCCATTTTGTTTTTTCAAGATTTGAAAAACAGTATGTCTGCCGTCTCGTCCTAGAATGTAATGAGGTTGCTAGAAGAAAGAGCGAAAAGACTATCTTTGGCGAAAAACTACATTCTCTAAATAATTTGGCATCTTTAAACATAGGTACAATTGTAAGTACAGGAAAATAGTCATGTACTTTTCTGAGAAACACGGCTGGCACAAAGAATGCAATCTTCGCACTACCGATGTAGTACTCCCCTTTAAACAGCTACTGGGGATTAAAGTACCCAATCGCAAATCCTGGTAGACACGAATTATATCCTACCCTCTTTTTTGTCCGGGCGCCACTGTAGAGATATTAGGTTTTTTTTTTTGTTGATGCTGGGGACGTGAAAAATTAGCAATGTCCTCGTCGGGAGTCGAACCAAGACCTCTCGAATATGCGCCCAACGTGCTACCGTTACACCATGAAGGCGTGCTGGAAGGAGGGTGAAAATACCTTATAAGGTATGGAAATAACTATCACAACCCAAACTGGAAAGATTGTTAGATTAATTTACTATCAATATGAAAAATAAAATCGTGTTAGGTATTATTATATCACAAATAAAAAAATTTAAGACCGGCCATGATTGAAAAGCTTTCTTTAACGTTTCAAAACTTTATGAGAAAATAATTACAAAAGGATCTAAAAGCAAAGCAGTGTTCCGTCCGACAAAGAAACTACTTCAAAATAAACAAGCTTACAAGTATAAAAAAAGCAGAAATTACTTTAATATTTTTTTGGAAGTAATTGTAAAAGTGATGCTAGAAAAAGGAAGCAAAGCCAGTTTTTGCTACTATTTTAATACTTTTCATTTTTCTGCTCATGCGTTATAATGTTTCCAGATAAAATCGTCTGATGCAAATGATTTTCAGAAAATTATGCTAAGATTTATAAGATTTACTCTGAAAATATTCCTATTCACGCTTCAAATAATCTGAGAGGTACTTTCTTGAATGAGAAATCGGTCTGCGAATTGGCCGTAATGTTTTCGCAAAAGATGGGGCAAAATAGTTTTAGTTAGATAGATACAAAAATATAACGATTTTTATCAACCATTTTACTCTTTTAATTCCCATTTAGGTACACTTATTTTTCATGAATTACTAAAGCGATGTTTATTGCTTGTTAGAAACATTCTTTCTTTAGGAAAGAATGCGATTTTAAAAATTTTTTTTTATTAAAATAATCATTTAATCCTTTCATTCGAGGTTTGGAAATATGTGTTCTTTCATCTCTGTAGATTTAATCAACTAGCCAAAGTCTTTTTAAATCTGCTAATTAAGAATAGAATAAGGAAAATGGTGAAAAGAAAAGTAAAAATACTTTCTGCTTTCAAACATTTTAATGAGCAAATGAAAATTATATAAATTAATTTTTGTTGGGAAATTTTACAAATCTCTAAATACCTGTTCTTAATTCAATTAATGTACATATAACTAAGTCTTTTAATGCGAATAAAAGGAAGATAAAAATTTAAGAATTAATCTTCTTTGAAGGAACGTTTTAGCATATTAACACAAAAATATGAATAGTCCTTTTGTCCAGTTTTTTTTTACATTTTCATTTCCTCCTTTTTTCCCTCATCATTAAAATATGTTGGACAAACAAATCAATACAAATTATATTTGGAATTTCTGATATTAACATTACTTTTTTTTAAAAAAAGTATTACTTTCATTCAAAGGAAATAGAACGTGCAAGTAAACTAAAAGTATTAATCAGAGAATAAATATTAAAATCAAATCAACAGTGATTTCAGTGATGTTTTGTAAATCTTGGTAATTGATAATTCTTTTCTTCGTATGAATACCTTCAAATTTTTTGCATTCAGGCATGTTTATGCATTTCAGAACTTATTTTAGCACTTTACACTTATTTCGCTTGCATTTTATTCTATCTCAAAACCCTTCACTTCAGCCGTCCATCAGGATGCCTACCCATACCATTACTCCCCTTGATGGAAAATGATGTCTTTCAGATATGTTTCTTGGTTCAAAACGTATTCCACGTTCTCTCCATATCGTTACCCTATGAGAATCAGTACTCAGACTAAACCGGGACTCGTCACTGAACATCACATTGGTCCACTCTCCCACACTCCATTGTTGATGTTTCAAACTTCAGTTCAAACTAGCGCAGTGAAGGGAATGCAAACTGCTGGTCTTCTGGCATACAGGGCAGCATGATTGAGTCTCCTGTAAACAGTTTGTCTCGAAATTTGTATTCCTGTGGCGACTGTCAGCGCCGAACCCAGTGCTCTGGCAGTACTGTCCCTCTGACGTCCCGCACTTATTGCCAGATATCGGTCTTGGCGAGGGGTTGTGACTCTTGGTCGACCTGATACTGGTCGTCGGGTAACATCTCCCGTTCCTTGAAACCTCTGCCACAGTCTTGAGATCACAGACTGGTTCACATTCAGAATTCGAGACACTTCGGTTTGTGATCGTCCGGATTCCAGCATTCCAACGATTTTTCTTTTCGCAAACATCTCCAACTGGCGTCTTTGTGCCATCATTCGCCTTGTTTGATGGTGAACAACGTTCTTTCGCAGAGCAGTTGCCCGAAACTTGTCTGAACTGCCTATGCTGCGTGAATCGGTTTCTCTGCGTTCCGACATGCGCAGGTGTTTCGCGCAGGACGTAGTGGACTGAAAAGTTTTGCATAAACCCAATGTTTTTTCTTCACCGAATTAATAATTATAATTTTACGGAATTGGAATAATTTTACGAATATTTACTCCACGTTTTTCGCATTTTACAATATATGTTTAACATTTGGACACCAGTGTACCTCTCATAAACATTCTTTTCTGTCCGAGACAGACTGGCGACAATATTTGCTGCTAATGCGAAACACGTATTTCCTTGAATTTCATTAGAGATATATTTCCCATTTAATTAATTCAGTTCTCACTTCGCGGCAAAGCAAAAAAAAAACATAAAAACTCAAAATATTTTCATTAAAAATTGAAAGATGCAGAAAAACATAAAACACTAAGTACAGTTAAAACAATTCGATAAACAATTTTTTACAATTAAAATTACAGTTTCTACGCAAAGACAAGTAAATATTCCAGCAGTCAAGATGGCAGATTTTTCGGTGCACAAAACTAAAAATTTCCTTTTGGTCCCACTCGGCAAAAAGACACTGAAAGTGCAGAAACAATTAATTCAATAGTCTGTTAAGCTTCAAATGCAAACAAATATGGCTGCCATGGTGGCTTAGCCTCATTTAAACAACTTTTAAATTGTTGATAATTCTACCAATGTTGCATGCAGATTAACTAAAGGCATAAAAACTTAACCGGAAGATAAGAACAATATAATTCAATTATTTTAAAGAAAAAATTAACAATTTAGCAACATATAAGAATAAAAAACTGAGCTCATTGAATAGAGTAACAGGGTATATATATATATATATATATACACTATTAGACAAATAAAATGACGCACCATGACGCACCGAGAAGATATAAAGCAAATTGGACACAAATTGATATGAATACAGGTTTCGACGGAAAATGGAAAATTTTACATTTTGGCTGCCAATGATTGAACGGTTGTCGCTACAGCGCATCTCATCTGCGGAACTAGCAGGATATTTTAAAGGAGAAATTACGAATCCAGGTCATAAATTCTTCACGAATTTCACTCCGTGTACTCTGGTAGACAATAACTATGCCTTGCATATAGATGCGCGAACGATATGCGCAGATGTCAGAATTTGAGAAAGGTCGTGTAGTTGGGCTTAAAGAAGCCGTTTGGTCTTATCGGCGAATAGCTCGACATTTGAGCAGGAGCGATGCCACTATTAGACTAGGTTGGAAGGAATGGGTGGACTATGGCCGCACATAGCGTCAAGAAGGAAGCGGTAGGGTTAGAGAAACGACAGAACGTGAAGACCGAGCAATCGTTAGAGCGGCACTCAGAGCCCCAGATGCATCATTATCATTGATTGTAGGTTCAACTAGTGCTTCAGTGACCGCAAGGACCATTGGCTCATAGAAAGGGGGGCTGAGGTCACGTCGCCCCTTGCGCCGACTACCATTGATCTCTGTACAACGTCAAGCCAGTTTGCAGTAGTGTCGGGCTCATTCGCACTGGAATGTCACTGATTGGAGTAGAATAGTCTTCAGTGATGAGTCCCGCTTCGAACTGAGCCCCGATGATCAGCAAAGGCGAGTCTGGAGACGCCGTGGACAGCGGTGTAATACCAACCTGACTGTCTCCAGGAGTGATGGTCTGGGGTGCCATTTCATTTCATAGCAGGACCCCTTTGGTTGTCATCCGTCGCAACCTTACAGCACAGCGGTACGTCGACGAAGTTCTAAGGCCCGTTGTGTCCCATTATGTCACGCCAAGCTGGGCTTACATTTCAGCAAGATAATGCCCACCCCCACACTGCACATAATAATAATGCTTGCCTTAGTACTTGCCGAACATTACCTTGGGCAGCAAGGTCGCCGGATCTCTCTCCTATTGAACACTTTTGGGCATTATGGGCAGGGCCTTCCAACCAGCTCGGGATGTTGACGATCCAACGCGCCAGTTGGACAGAATTGGCACGAAAGCCCTCAGGAGGACATCCGCAACCTCTATCAATCGATGCCATGCCGAATAACTGCTTGCATAAGGGCCAGAGGTGGACAAACGCGTTACTGACGTTTTCACTTTATGAAGCTGTATCACTTCAATAAATCATCCAACTTTTCTCAAACTGTAATCATTTGTTTTTCTGTACATGTACATCAGTTCTACTGATTTTCGTCCCATTCGGATAATGAATTTTTGGTGTGTCGGTTTTTTTTGTCTAAGAGTGAATGTATTTCACGCAGCTGTTCAGCATCCTCTCTCCACGGTGTCTCCAGACTCGAATCCGACCATCGTGGTGTTGCAGACAGAAGCGTGACTCTTCAGTAAAGACAATTTCATTCCAATATGCCCTCCACATCCTTCGTTCATTGCACCATTGGCGGCGGAGACGTTTGTGGTTCTGCGTCAAGGGTAGACAAAGCAACGGACGTCTTGCGGACAGACCACTTTGTTGTAAACGGCGTCGAATGGTATGCGCAGACACTGGATGATGCGGTACAGATTGAATGTGCTGTGCTATGGTTCGTGATGTGACTGAGCGATCCGTCACTGCCATGTGCACAATGTTCCTGTCATCACGTAAAGTGGTGCACTGAGGTGGATGCGATCGAACGAGTTCTAGAAGGGAATGTTAGAGAGAGTATGGGCAAGCGCTATATTTTTGTAGTGTGAGCTTCTGTTCTGCATTTACTGCTGGTTAATGTGGCATGGCAGAAATTCCTTTGCTGTCACTAGATAGTCGACGCGGTTTTAGTAACAGGCTTATCTGAGCCCTGTAAAGTAATTCTACTGCTTGTTAATATCTTCGAATTTTTAGTTTAGTTCTTGTTAGTTGAGTTACCGCCCAAGTGAAGCGTAGTCTGTGAGCGTCAAGTCGACGCATTGTGAATTTTAAAGAGTTAAGAAAGGGTTCTTTTTACCCTTCTCCTGTGTGATTTCTAGCCCCACTTCACCTGTCGCATCAGAAGATAGACAAGTGGTTCTTAGAAATAAAACAAAAAATGCTAAATTTCTATTTCAGTCCGTAAAAATGTCATTTTGTTTCAGAAAATGCCTTAGAAATGAGGAAAATAAAAAAAGCATTTTCAGCTCTCAATATCTACTTAAACGTATCTCATATATAAAATAATATACAAATTTTGGGATATTAATATGCTTTTCACAGTAACTCATGTAATTCTCAAGAAATTTGGATAAGGAACAATATTATTTTGCATTTTCCTGTTCGATGTGTTATCTTTAACAAGAAGGTTTCGTATAATAGCCTTATTTCTGATCACTGGACATGTAAAAATTCCAGTATCTGCATTGCAGTGATAATAAAAGGGGAAACAGGTCGGATTCCATTGGTTCTCTAGATGAGCTTATTGGATTTATTCAGGAATACATTCACATTTCTAAACCTTATTATATAAAAAGGGATTGCTCCCTGCTAACCCTTAAGCATGCTTGACATGTCCGCCTAGTATCATTTAACATTGCAAAAGATTTGAAAGTCAAAAGTAAGTTTCTTTGATTTTCTCTGATTTCTCAGGAACAAGGAGAATAAAATGAAAAACCCCAAATTTAGTTTTTCATAGCAAATATGAATTATTTATGACCGTGCATGTAAAAGGTTTTAGTCTTCTGATGTTTTTATCGTACATCATTTCAAGAGGAAAATTTTGTCAAGCAGAATTTAGACATCCAAAATCATTTCTGTTTGCCTTCGTATTTTATTAGGAAGGCAAAGAGAAATGATTGTGAATACACTAGAAACAATAGTTCTGTTTCTTTTGATTTTGGGTAAATCACATACAAATTCGTTTACTGTTTTGTCTAAAACTATCAGCAAAACAATATCAAATTTTAACTTTTACAAATCTTTGGAAATAAAAATGAATTTTTGTTTGGTTTAGAGTATACGGTTACGAATGTATTCTATAAGAGCGTAATGATACATCTTTTCATGTATTATGAGAATGCTAAAAATGTTCAAGCGACTTTTAATCCCTTTTATTTCTCAATAACAGGATCCAAATTTTACATTCTTTAGATGCATTTACTATTTTAAATCTGACAATTTTGCCAACTTGCTGTCATCCTATTCGCATTTAGATTAAATCCTTTTCGACTTCTTTCAACACTCGTGCCTAGGGAGGATCTTTTGCTGTTGAATAAAACTGCTTAAAGTGGACGATCAGATACTTCATAATCTTTTGCGTTCAGTTTTATTTGCGAGCACGAAGACTGAATTATAGAAAATGGTGTAGGCCTTTTTAGCATGCCTTCGTGGTGTAATAGCCAGCAAACTCGGTGCGTATTCGAGAAGTTTGAGTCCCAAAGAGGGCAATGCTCGTTTTTCATTTCTCCTGCTTTAAAAAAACCTAATGACTCTGCAGTGGCGCCCGAACTAAAAAAGTTGGTGGATGATGATTCTCCACCACTAGGTTTTGGGGATTAGATCCCCTAATCCTCAGAGGCCCTTTAAAAGGAGAGAGTATATAAGGTATTTCTCCCGACTTCTTAGCATGGCTTCGTGGTCTAATGGCCAGCACACTCGGCGCTTATTCCAGAGGTTCGCGGTTCAAGTCCCGGCGAGGGCATTGCACATTTTTCATGTCTCCTGCTTCGAAATAACCTAATGTCTCTACAAAGTATTGTATAAAGAGTAAAGAATGCGCCTTTATACTATGACTATACATTTCTGGAAATTTAAATATGAATAAAATACATTATTTTTCTTAGGTAGAGAGAGGTTTAATCTTTTCTAATGAACATTCGATATAGTAAATGTAATTTTATTCTTTATTAGGTTTTTTTGTTGCGTGCAGTTTTACACTGGCCTTAACATTTAAAAAAACTATTTAAAAGAATATCAAATATATAAAAATATTTTCTTGACTATAATTGTTTTCGTGTTTTGAAACTTAAGAAGGAGACTACTCATTTTAATTACATTTAAGTTGTGGAACACCATCTTATATTTACCGTTGCAATGCCATAAAAATACTTAACAGTTTTTATTACAGAAATGATTAGAGAATATTAGGCAATATTAGCCAATAATTACATCTAATAATTAACATTACACGTAAAAAGTGCAATTTTAATCTTTAATATATATTTTTATTCAGCGAAGTTTTACTCATACCTTAATATTTAGAAAACAAAATATATGAACATGAAGTGTTTAAAAAACTTTCTTGACTGTAATTATTTCAGAACTTTGACTTTTAAGGAGGGGACTACTGCTTTTAATTACAAATACGGTTGCGGAACTCTATCTTATAATTAACATTGCAGTGTCTTATAAATATTTAACAGTTTCTGGTATAGAAACGATTAGAGAATTTAAGCAATACTAGCCAATAATTGAACAAAGAAACTGTTTGCAGCAATGATAATAAAAGACTTTGTAAGGTTTCTCTTATGGTAATTAACAGTTATTTTAAGTTTTGTATCTTTCCTATCTTATTTCAGCTTTCAATTTCCTGCCAGAATGTGAATTCAGAAACGCAGATAATGCAAGTGAGAATGAGTACTATTTAAGTCGTGACTTAACCGACTTCAAAAGATAGAGAGTCTGATTTCCTGACTAGCACGCGTTTGCCTTCTGGCTACATCTCTCTTAGCTATTACTACGCTCGGCCATATCTTAGGCCCTTGCTAGGCTTCGCCGATTTAATTAATATTTAGGAGCCAACTAGTTAGGTTCTGATAGCTTCGGCTACATAATTTAAGAGCTTTAATTAAGCTAGTTTTAGTTCAAATTATTAGTATTTAAGTTCAAGCCCGAGCGGCGGCTTTATTGTAAAGTTCCAAGCCGGAACTGATTGTAAATATATTGAGTAATAAAGGGTTTCAAACCCTTCTCAAGTCTTACGTATTCTGTTCACACACTTAAGCGATTATTCGCTTGTTAAGTGTTTGTGGGATTTGAAGCTAGAACTTAAAGATTTAAAGACTTGAACCTCATTAAGTAAAACAGGGGAAAATGCATTCTAATAAATAGTTGTATATTTTTTTGTAGAACCAGTTTTGCCTTTATTGTATGTTTTGTACGTTTCAGCATTGATATCCCTTTCATTTAACCACAAGAAAAAAGGGATATTTTATTATCTTGATAGTATAAAAGGTGTATAACTTGGTGTATGTGTAGAATACAATTTATAATATAAATATTTATACATTTTTGATTAAAGTAGGCGAAAAAGCGATCTTAGTTTTGAGTAGATGTTAAATAAAACTGTATCCATCTAGAGGGAGATCAGACACAGGCCCCTCTTCTTCAACGGGGAAAACTTTGCAAAAAGAAGGAGCGAAGATTTATACCGTATTTATATCGAAAGAAATGGACCGCGAAAAGCGAACCCAAATGTATCGCCATCTATTGAGGAAATGAAACGTTAAGCACTGGAGATATTAGAATTCTGAAAGCGTTAGGAGAGGCACGGTTAGAATTAAAGCCATTAAAGAAAGCAGATAATTTTTTGCAACGCAAAAAGCTTCAAGAAAATTCAATTCATGAAGAAGGTTTATAGAAAAATTTTGTAGAAATGTAAAGGAGAAGTAGCCAAATCTACAATACCTAATGTCTTAGTCACAATTTTGACTTTGTTGTGCAAAATTATCAATAAAAAGGCTCGTAAACTGGATTTCCTTGAAGAGCTTCATCTTCATAAAAACTTATCATCTTTAGGTAATGACATTGATTCCAACCCAGATTTTTTCAACCCTTTCAGAATCCTAGTATATTACTGTTTCACGTTTCATTACTATTTTCTTTGAAAGATGGACTCCACGTTTATGTTCGCATAGTTCTATGCATTGCTTTTGGTATAAATATGATCGCCTATTCTTCAATATTGGAAAAATTGTTTTGTTCCTGAAGAGAGAAATCTTGTCTATTAGTGCTCTGGAAATCGACAGAATTTTAATTAAAATCTAAGTCAAACTAAGTGTTGTTTTTTGGTCTAATTTAAAATTGTTTATTGGAGAATTTCTGTTTCTTTGAATCTTTATAAAGCTGCAAACATTAAATTTTAAATTTATTATCCAAACTTACATTTGCCTTCGCTTTTATGTTTGCGCATGATATTTTCTTTTTTGTTAATAAGAAAAGAAAAAAGGATTGCATAAACTTTTTAAAATTAAAGCACACACCTCCCAATTCCACCCAATTTGATCGAAAGCACTCCAAATGATACTATTGGAGCAGTTACTATTTCAAAAGTAATTACTGAGTGTGCGAAAACTTACAATAGTTTTCTTTTACTGAAGATACATATTTGTTGGAAGTTTTTAACTTATTCTCTACACAGGCTTTGAGAAAAACTCCAGACGGAACCAGACTTTTAACTAAAGTTTGTAAGATGCATATTAATTTTATAACAGTTATTTTTAATTTTGAAAACATTTCAAGTCTCGTTTCCCACTTACAACTCCTTACCAGAATGAGAATTAGAATCGCGTTGGATGCAAATGAATTCAAAAGCATATTCAAAGGAAGTTCAACTTACTTCGTTAGAGAGAGTGCTTATAAGTCCTTAGTGGCGCGTGTATGCCTTCTGGTTAATTCAGTCTTGAATCTATTACCCTCAGCCGTATTGTACATGCCTGTTGAATAATCGCCGGCTAGTTTAAATTACAAAGTCAACTACGTTAGATATATGTGTCTATTTTAGTTCTTCTTCGGCTAAGTCTATTTTAGTTACTATTAGATTAGTAAGACTTATTAGACCTGATTTAAAAGCCTGAGTGGAGGTTTTTCTGTAAGTCTGAGAACGGGGTAAGGAAGTATTGTATTTATGAAAAATTTCGGGTACCATATGTCAACGAAAATATTCATTTTGACCCCTATCGAATGCTATTTAACGATGTTTTTGAGTAACGTCTGTACGTAAGTACAGAGTAAAGGACTCTATTTCCCCAAACGAATTATAAAACTGATTTGAAATGGATTCAGAAGAGATTTTTTCATGGTGTCTGTACGTACGTACATACGTACGTATGTATGTATCTTGCATAACTGAAAAACAAGTACCCTCAGAACGTTGAAATTTTGTACATCGGATTGCAATAACATGTAGATGTGTACCTCCTTTTCTGGTTACAAGTGGCCTCAACAAAAGTATATATATGCCCCCTCTGTTTTTTGACTTAGTGAGCTCAGATTTCGTATTTTTATATGTTGGTAAATTACGCATTTCGTCCTGTAAAAATGATGTTATCTTCCAGTGAAGGTTTTTATGCCTTTAATAAATTTGCATGCAATATTTTTTGAATTATCAACAATTAAAAAGTTGTTTAAGTGCGGCTAATTGTTTTTACCATAGCGGCCATATTTGTTTACATTTGAAACTTAACAGAATAGTGGATTTATTGCCAATCTAGAGAAACTAAGCTTTCCTACAACAAACATAACGCATTCTTTTATTATTGCGAATTAAATCATGCTTCATCTATTCTGGAATTTATTCGAGGAAATAAATGTTTAAGATTTACTTCGTAATTTTTAATAAGGATATTTTGAGATTTTATGTATTTTTTTTGCCTTGTCGTGAAGTGAGATCTGAATTAATTGAATGAGAATTACTGAATCGTCTCTGAAAAACTGTTATTTATTTTTTTTTGTGTTTGTTTATTTAATTTCTTTTATACATCATTTTATATTTATTATATTATTTGAATAAAACATATGGTAGCAATTAGATAATTCTACAGATGATATAATTTTTGTGCATTCTGAGTTATAAAATGAATGAAATGTAACTCTGTTAAGTGAACCTAGCGCCAGAGTTTCGCTGTGGTAAACAAATATAGTGAATGTTTTAAAGAGTGCATTTATTCTATTGTGGTTTTTGCGCTGTCGACGAAGTAGATTTAATTCAATGCAGTAAGTTTAAATAGAATGCAAGAAAAATTGCGTATTTAATATTCTGTACAGGGAATTCATGTGGTGTACACATCAGATTTTTTCTTTGAGTGAATAAAAGATATGTTAACTCTTCTCGAGTCTAGTTTGTAAGTACTTGACGTCAGATATAAGTCGCTACTTCGTTCACTAATTTCCTCGACATTTTATCATACACAAAGTAGCGAGGAACATTACAAGCTTCAACTGAACACGAAAGTTTTAGTGTTCTGTGATTTTAGACGAAGGATTTGTGGGAACTTAAAGGAGAATGCCATAAAAATATTCAACACTGAACAAAAGTGAGAAACAATGCATACGATATTCCTTTCCTACATAATTAATAAATAACATATATTTTTATAGAAAATTAATTTAGGATTAAAGAGACTAGCCTGGGGCAGCTGTGGAATTTAACGGCGTGTTCCTCTTTAGAACATGTCTGCGATTTCTCAAATATTCTCAAATTTCGTAATTATTGTTGACATGAATTTCGTCCATACAGTCATGGAGATAATTTTGTGGGACAGACATTTACTCAGTTGTAATAATAATAAACACGAGTTTAAATTAGATCGATTAGGAATTTGTAGGAAAAAAGAGGTTTATGAAATTATTTTCGTTTTTTACATTTCTTTCCCAGCTGTGTTTCGTACAAAAATTAAATCCCTCACAGAATTTAAGTGAATCACATTTGGAGAATACTGTAGAAAGAGAAGACGGAAAGACTAGCTTAGATTTTGAAAAAAAAAGAACTAATTTGATAAAGTTAACCTATAAATTATGTAGTGAAGTAGTGCAGATTGAAAAAGACGTAACAGCGTAACAATATTGTTGCGTGCGTACGGGTTCGTTGTGGATTGAACGCACCAGTCGTAAAAAGTTAACAAAAATTTATTCTTTCTGAAAGAAATAAATCAAAATAATTCAGAGATATTCGCACAATATCACAATATCTCAAACGTTTAGCAAAAACTCAGTTCAAAACAGATAAAATAATTCTATCTCACAGCGAAATCGCTACAATCAATAACAGCATTAAGTAAACAAACAACAGTTCGCTTTTTACAGCTGCAACTACAACAACAACAACTACTCAGATGAGATGTTTCAATTCGGCTTTTATAAGGTTTTTAATTATCACTAGAACAATCTCGATTTTTCTAGATTTTTCTGGATTGCAACAGTAATTACGAGATATTTATTTAATTAAATGCACACGCTCTTTTTTTTTTGACGTAGCTTTCTCTTCAAATATCGTCTGCGTTGCACGGGAAATATAAAGCAATTTTAATTACAATTCTAAATAAAAAGCCAAATAAATGTGAAATCCGTAACAATATTGTTGTGTGGGTACAGGTTCGCAATAGGTTAAATGCACACAGCTCCGCTGATGGGTTGATACGATTTATTTTATCAAATGAAACACTTCAGAGATTTCGAACTTTCCACAAAGATAGTAGTACAGAGTTTCACAGTATCACAGAGTAATATAAGCAGTCACACTTCAAACTACTATGAGCGTTGAACACAAAGCAATGCAAATGCAGCTAATGATAAACTTACCCGGAGATAATCTCAGTACTCCGAACTCACGCTGAGGTAACAGCTGATAACAACAACAAGCGAGAGCAGATGCTCTCTCCGGCCTTATATAGTTTTCACCCGATTACCGAGATATTTCTATTACTTTCTGCTTCTCGAAATTACTGCAAGGCAACATGATGGTCTAATTACGGTTAGAACTAATACGGTGATCAATTGCATTTATTCAATTATAATACTTATTACAGTGATATAGGGACAGAAGCAAAATGTCGCCAAATAGTCTCGAAGTTTGTCGACTTTTGGGAATTTCTCGCCAAATTATCGATCTACTTATTTACTCAATGATAAATAGATTTGCCCCTGTAATCGTAACTTTCCTTCAAAGCTTCTCTCCCTAGATTTTTTTATGTTATATCACGCAGAAAAATGCAACAATTTCACATAGAATTGCAATAAAATCACATATCCATATACAAAAGTTTTGTGTAGTGTACAAATGTATTTTGCTCTTCCCCGGAATACGCACTTTTCTTTCAAATCTGTAAATTCACTTTCCGTTGCTTGCAGCAATCGCAGCAACATAGTGTGTATTTTGATAATAAGTAAAATGAAACATTTCATGTAGACCAACTTCCATACACGACTCCATCATTAAGTGGACAGTATTTCTGCAAACACAACATCCCCGAAATCATATTTCCCTAAATCGACCCCTCCATAGAAGTCTCTCTTCGTAGGTGTCTTTAAGTCACTGTAAGTATGTAGGTAAATAGAAACGCAACAGGGATAACGAAATGCATTATTTGTTAGATACAATAATATTGTTAAGGATTTCGTATTGATTTAGATATCTATTTAGAATTGTAATTAAAATTGTTTTATTTTCCTGTGCAACGCGGACGAATTTTAAGAGAAAGCTACGTCGGAAAAGTAAAAATACAAGAGCGAGTGCATTTAATATTTAATAAATAAATATCACGTAATTTTCCTGGATGGCAATCCAGGAAAATCCAGGTATTTATAGATTTTAGCAGAATGTTCACGTGAATAATTAAAAAGCTTATAAAAGCCGAATTAAAACACCTCAGCTCAGTTGCTGTTGTTTTAAGCGAACTGTTTGCTTACTAAATACTGTTACTGATTGTAGCGAATTCGCTGTGAGATAGAATTAGTTTCTCTGTTTTGAATTGAATTCTGTTTAACGTTTGAGATATTGTGATATTGTACGAATATCTCTGAGGAAATATTTCAGCCTTTTGTTTTATTTCTTGTGAAAAGAATAAATTGCATTAACTTTTAACGACTTGTGCATTCAATCCATTACGAACCCATAAGCACGCAATAATATTGTTGCGTGATACGGGTTCGTGGATTTGAGAGTATCCGATGAAAACACGATGCAGAACAATAAAAAGTACAATTTTTTTATAAGAATCACTATTTACAGCACAGGTCCAAAATTACGTTTAAAAGCGTCGAAAATCTACAATAAATACGCTGAAACAATCAGCAACACAGCTTCAGGCTGTAACTGTAAAGGTAGCTTCACGGCAACACTAAATTTATAATAAACACCGTGGAACAATCACCAATACACTGTCAAGCTACACTGTAAAGGTAGCTTCACGGCAAAACACTATCGCGATCGCTTTCCGTTCACAAAACTCTCGCGTAGCTTAGCACTCACAGTAAGCAGCTATTCTCACAATGCCGGCTCTCAGAAACGCAGGGGTTTATATAACTTTTCCTTAGGTTCCACACGTTTCGAGAAATATCTCGACAGGAAGTTATTGTAGAAGCTTCCCGATTAGACCATGGGATATCGCCAATTTTGTCGCCAAATGGGCGAGAAAGTCGCCAATCTGGCAACTCTACCATACACTATTTTATGGCAACCCTAGTGCTATGCCGGAAAGCTTACATACAGACGCAACCGCCAAATGTTTCGCAACAATATTATGCTTAAAAGACTATTTAACTTTTTGAGAGAATTATTATTCAAGACAATATAGTATTTTTAATTTGAGAGCATGTCTGAAGTAAATTCTTGCATTCGATTTTAAGATTAGAATTATTTGGAATATAGTATGAAAATTCATTTTAAGTCAATTCGATACATTCGAGGAAAATGCTCCTTTCTGATTGAATATTCATGAAGGGATATGTAACGGAACTTTGGCTTTAGAACTCTCTTTTTTTTTTTTTTTTTTTTAGTTTGTTGACAAAGAGCAACTTTCACGAAAACAACTCCACAAAATTACCGAAGTGAAAGGAAATTGACCCTATAAATCTACCTCAAAGGCTTTCATTATTTAATCATAGAGTGGTACTCTAGGGTATATCAGCAACTTAAGCTTTCTGTCAGTTCGGAGAAACACGTCACGGAAATAAATCCGTTGATAAAGAATGAATACTGTACGGTTATTCCTCGGATCATGGTTAGAAGCTCCAGGCAGTAGAGTATATTTCTTGGAATTTTTCATCCTCTTATCATTCCCTTCCGCAACGAAAATGGCACTCAAGAGATGTTTGTACTTTTGCTGATCTATAGATAGTTATTTCTTTGTTTTCATGAAATAAGTATGGTTCAGCAAGTATTTCTTTATGCTTTAGAAATACAGCTTTTGTTACCAAATTCCCTTTCCTTCTTTTGCAAACAGGAGGTATTAATTTTAATTGAATGCACCAAAAGTTGGGAATATTAGAATTGTAGGGTTTTACTCTATGTTTTTAGTCCAGGAGGGCTATTAGTCACAAAATGGCATTTGGCGTCGAATCAATTTAAATGTCCAAATAATTTTTAAAGTTGTTGCCACGAATTATTCACCCTGTATTATATTTAAAGAAATTAAATAATGAAGAATCTACATGAATGCATGCATGTTTCTCGCATTTTGAAAAAACAACTGTACATAGAGTCATCAAATTTTGAATAACATAGTCCTTCACCCGAAAATGGGCACCTGGAAGCCTGGATTTGAAGTTGTTTTATTGTCTATTTTATTTTTTAAAACATTAACGAATTTTTGATTTAAAAAGCTCAACAATTTCAAAGCAAGCAGTGGCAACCCTATAGGGAATAAATCATTTTTATCTCCAACACGAGACTGTCTATCGAAAATTTTAAAGACATGCAGTTTTTAAATATTTTTATCACAATGTGGCGTTAGCCCAATCTGTAAATGAAAAGGAATTTTGAAAGCCTTGAGATTTTAGTTTTTTTATATTTCTTTCTTTCTTTCTTTATCTAGTAGTTATTTTTATTTTAAGACAGCTATCCTTTATTTCCTCATTTTTCTACTTACACTTTCCTACCAGAATAAGTTTTCTGTTTCGCGTTTTTTGTAAACTAGGGGAGAAACTACGATTCCAGCTGAATTGTGAGGGACTTCAGAGAGACAGCTAGAGTTAGATACAGAGAACATATTCTGCCTTTCTGCCACCTTGTTGCTACGATTTAAAGCTTGCGAATTTACGGCTGTGCTTATTATGTTCCTGTTAATATACGCCAATGATTTTCATATATAAGAACCAACTACATGGTAACCAACTCTGTGCAGCTTAGGCTATTTAATTTTATTTAGCATTAGTTTCATTTTACATATTCTATGCTATACATTCTATACATTCTATGCAAACTATTGTATGCATTCTATACATACTATTCTATGCATTCTATATATTCTATACATTCTATACAAACTAATCTATGCATTCTATACATACTATTCTATACATTCTATACAGACTATTCTATGCATTCTATACATTCTATATATTCTATACATTCTATACAAGCTATTCTATGCATTCTATACATACTATTCTATACATTCAATACATACTATTCTATGCATTCTATACATACTATTGTATACGTTCTATACATAGTATTGTATACATTCTATATATACTATTCTATACATTCTATCACATATTCTATTCTATTTTATATTAGCCAAAAGTGCTGGCTTCCTGTACATCCGAGAGCAGCCGTTTGTAAATACCTTGAGTTCAAATAAAAGGA
Source organism: Stegodyphus mimosarum (assembly GCA_000611955.2). Lineage (NCBI taxonomy): Eukaryota > Metazoa > Arthropoda > Arachnida > Araneae > Eresidae > Stegodyphus > Stegodyphus mimosarum. The sequence continues at coordinate 134,493 of KK122471.1, read as the reverse complement.
TATTTTAACTCTTCTTTGGAGTTGTTATTTCCGCTACAGAACTTGTCGAATAGCCGTTACTCAGTTCTACTGTGTTCTAGAGTCAAATTTAGAACATTACATAATAATCGGAAATTAATGATAAAACAAAAATCCAGCTATGCTTGCCTTTGAAAATTCCCTAAAATTATATTCAAATTTACGCCGCCAAGACAGTATAGTGGTTAGGGGAGCTGGCTGCGATACCAAAGGGCCTGAGTTCGAATCCCGGATGGCTGTAATTGTCCGTCTCTTCATAGGAGGCAAAGGTGGCCCACCTACTGGATGCCTCCATAATAAAGTGACCACCACTTCTGTCTTTAGTAGTAGCCAAGCCGAAGTCGGCTGAGGGCCCACCATTGGAAAAAAAATATTCAAATTTATTGGTTCCTGTGCCTACAAACTTAATATTAAAAATAATGAAAAGCGACTTAAATCTTTTCAACTCTGACTTGTAAAGCTGGCGATAATGGTCCAAATACTTCATTTTATCAAGGTCTGAAATTCTAATCGTTATTTAGCTTCCGTCAACTTATTTTATCTCAAAAATTGTTGTGTGCTATGTGTTCGTAAAGATATCTTTAAAAAATTTGGCCAGATGAATGTGGGGAAATTTTATTCCTCTTTGAGATTAATAATTAACAGCTTTTCACCCTTTATTCCGTTTTACGTTGCTTAACTTTAACTTTTGATTGTCAACAAAATAAGCCTTATTTGTCTTTCTGCAAGTGATTAATCGCAGTATAAAAATACCTTTAAAAATTTTATTAGGACTCCAATACTTTTTGAGAGTCTCATGCTAAGTTCTAAGATTCTCTCGAAAAATTTTCCTTCAGGTTTGATTAACAGAGAAGGTCTTGCAACCTTGAATTCTTAGCTTTGTTCAAAAAATAAATATGAATCTATCATCAGTATCTACTCATCTATTATAACCTGTGGGGATTCATTTTCTTTGTCTAACAGTTTATTTTTTATTCTAAAGCAACTTTCCTTTGATTCTCGTTTTCAACCTACGCGTGCTTGCCAGAATATTAATAAGCTAGCGCGTGTGTATTTAAATCAGGTAGAAAGCAGTATTTGAGAGAAGGCTTTGGAAGGTCAATTTTTTTTTCTTTTTCGTGAAATCTTGCTTTAACTCATCGTGTTCCACAACGTACACTAAGACGCTTACACAAGTAATTTATAGTACTAACAAAATAAACAAATATAGAAATGTCCCTATTTTTCCCACAGTTGTATATCTCCTGTTCTACTAGAACGATTTATGAAATTCAACTTGTGTTTTTCTCGTCTCGAAAGCGCGACTTAGGTATGTATCAGATTTATATATAAAATTGTTGTAATGTACGTAGGTATTTTAACACAAAATAAAACTGGAATTTTTCTAAAATGACATGCCAATTTTTTTTTCACATTTCGGTTCTACGACTCAAATTGTGCCAAACTGCCAAGTTTTGAAACTTGGCTTACTAGCGGTTAGATTTCTGTGGCGTTGAGTGCTTCTAGCCATTAGGCTTGTTTAGCCGACTTTTGTCAGTCAGAACCGTTAAATTATCCCGTGAGCCTTAAGGCCAAACTTACTACTTTAATTTTAATCCCATCGTTACCTTTTTGTAAACCCAAATGTTTTAGCTTCCGTTCTTTTCTTCTTTGTTGTATTTAAGACTTGCGGATAATTCCTCACATGGTTTTCTAGCGTCTCATTAGTTTATGCTTGCGGAAAACACGAGAGGCTATAAACAAATGAATAAAAAATGCTTATATTATACAGATAATCAGAGAAAAAATGTTTAAAGGGAATTTTTGAGCTCAGTGACAAACTTTCTTAATGAGATCATCAGTGATAAACATTCTGATGAAACTTCAAAATTTCGTGAAATAGCCGAAAAAGTGCTGCATCGTAAAATATAGTAGATATGTCATACCTTCCGGTTTGCTGTTCATACTGAATTTAGCAATTAAGTTTTTTTTGTAAAACGAGGTATTTTTAAATGAGCAAACATTCATTCTGTTTTTCTTCGTATAATCTGCTTCTTCAATAATTTTACTATTTTATCGTAAACGCTTAATCAGTTTTCTGATAAAAATGCATCTGCATTTAATTAAACTCTCATTTTTATAAAGAGAAAAATATTCTTGATTTCACGCCCTCAGAAAGAAAGTCGTAAAATTAACTGCTAATTCTCTATGGATGCAAACAAAATAGGAAATAAAAATTTCAAGTTGATGGCAAAGCTTCTTTTATGAATATCTGTGACAAATATAAAAATGAAAAAAATGTAGTTTTTTTCCCTAGAGAGAAAAAGTATTATTTCTTCTTGTGCTAACTGCGTAAATGTGTATTAACATTAAGCGCAGACATTTTTAATAAATGTATTCTTAATTTAAAACCCTACATATTAAAAGTGTTGTGATTATTAATTCATTATTTCATGTTCATTATACACTCACGTTTGTGAAAATTGCAACACCAAGAAGGAATCGTCATAATTGAATGCAATTTAATACACAGTTGAGTGGTAGTGGTACAAATAAATGATTAAATGTTCAAAGCAAACAAACAAGAACAAGAGATCAGAATCAGTATTTTGTGTGGCCACCACGCGCCGCAATAAGTGC
>KK122471.1:113161-130400 GCA_000611955.2 Stegodyphus mimosarum | reverse complement strand
GTACAGTGTTGCCATTGCTCGCTTTGAAATCATTTAGTTTGTTAATCAGAAATTCGTTGAAATGTTACAAAACATAAAATCGATAATAAAGCAAATTTCAAATTCAAAATTAGGGCTTCCAGATGCCCATATTCGCAGTAGGATTACGTCATTCAAAATTCGATGGCTCTAGGTTTTATCACAATGCGAGAAACATGCATACATTTATGCAGATTTTTCATTTTTTTAAATTTAATGCAGAGCGATAACATTTAGTGGCAACAATTTGAAAAGTGAAACGGGCATTCAGAGTGAATCGACGCAAAATCGCAAAACGAAAGTAATAGTCCTTCGGGACTAAATCCCTTTGGACTAAAAAATATATTTTATATATATTTTCAAAAGAATTTTATCTCTAAAATGCTATCTTTCCAGGCTCACCATATCTTTGTTTTATCATATAATACATCTGGAGGGGAAAGAAGGAAAAAAAGCATTAAAATCAAAATTATACGCAAAAATCTCATGTGCACACCACATGACTTCCTTGTACGGAATATAATTTATACACATTTTTTCCTGCACCTCCTATAAGCTCGTTGAATTGAATTAAATCTGCTTTTTCGTTAGCGCATAAACCACAATAGAATAAAAGCACTCTTTAAAATTCACTATCTTTCTTTACTGTAGCGACACTCTGGCGCTAGGTTCACTTAACAGCGTTACATCTCATTCACTTTATAACTTAGAATGCACAAAAATTATACCATCTAATCTTTGCCACATGTTTACCTATTACACATGCACTACTCATAAACGTTCCCCTCTGTCCGAGACAAACATGCGACAATATTTGCTGCTACTACGAAACGCTTATTTCCTCAAATATTCATTAGAGACATGTTTCTCATTCGATTAATTCAGTTCTTACTTCGCGATAGGGCAAAAATACATAAAGGATACAAAACCAACACTTATTGCCTAAAACGTATAAAATAAGAAATAAACTAACTTAACTAAATAAAAACTAAACTTAGATGCTTTACAGAGAGTAATAACACGATGATTAGCCTTTTAATACTACGTATGTTATGAGCGTAATGCCAAGACTACAATACGTCTTCAAATATGAACGAGAACTAAGTTCTGGCCTTAAAGGCAGATATGAAAAGCACACGCGTGGGAAAGGCAGCGAGATGTCTCTCTCTCTTTCTTTTGGCTAAAAGCCACGTCTTAAATACTTCTACAGTTTGCAACCTAATTTACATAAACTCTTTCGTTCTTATTCTGACTGGAAATGAGAGGATAGCAAAGTTTTAAAATAAAATAAATGTTAGTAAAATTTAAAATTCTTACACCTTAAAACAATAAAAAAAATTTGTACAATTAAAATTACAATTTTTACGTAAAATCAAGCAATTCGGCCAGCAGTCAAAAAGCCAGATTTTTCAGAGCCCAAAACTAAAAGTTTACATTTGTCCCCACTCGGCAAAAAGACACTGACGGTGCAAAAAGAATTAATTCACTGTTCTGCTAAGTTACAAATGTAAACGAAAATGCCTGCTATGGTATAAAAATAGGATTAGTCGCACTTAAACAACTTTTAAATTGCTGCTTTTTAATTCTTTATATATTGCATTGCAAATTTACATGTATGCAGATTTTACAAATTTTGCAGATAGATATGTTTAACCGGAAGATAATCAATCATTTTAAAATAAAAGCATAATTTAATCATGCATAATTATTAAGCATAATTTAATTTTTAAAGAAAGCATAATTTATTAACATATAAGAATAAAAAACTGAGCTCACTGAGCCGAGTAACAAAGTGGGTATATATTTATACATTGGTTATCATAAATTAAGAAAAAATCACAAAAATAGAAAAAACTCCCTCAAAAATAAGCCAAACCATGTAAAATTTGAATATGTTGCCAAGCAAGAGTAGCTGAGTAAAACTGCAATGTGCAAATTAGTGGTGCGGCACTCGGAATACGTCATCTGCGAGGAGCAAAAAAGTCGTGCTTGAGAGCAAGCTCAGATATTTCACTGTGATAGTAACATCAGAAATCTGAGACAGCCAATTCGTAACAATGACCTACAGGCATCATTTGCCTGCAGAACTACGATGGAGAGTCATTGGGAGACTAGAGGCAGGACAAAGTCAAACAGAAGTGGCCAAATGGCTAAATGTGACTCCTGTGGTTCATAGATTTTGGAGGCAATTTCAAACCACAGGATTCGGCATCTCGCATCGTAGATGCCACACAGGGCTCGCATCGTAGATGATTATCTTCAACAGGAAACAATCATGCGCATGGAGTACCCAGCTAGATCCCCGGACTTGAATCCTATCGAACACGTTTGGGATGCTTTAGTGAGAAGTTTAGCTGCTCTCAATCCTCCCCCTGAGACCCTTGTCGCGCTTGCAACTGCTTTGCAAAAGCAATGGCTCTCGCTTCCTATGGAACTGATCTACCGCATAATTGAGAGCATCACACATCGCTGTACGTGCTGTATTGCTTCTAGAGGCGATCATATTCTATATTGAAGGTACTTTTCCTATAGCAAACTGACACCTTCGATTTTTTCATTTTATACATGTGCTAATTTCTATTCTACCATAATTGTCTGGTAATTTCTTTTTATGGTTTTTAATACCTTACTATGTGCTATATATTGTCGTTAAGTTTCATAAAATTCTATATGTAACTTTTTCAGTAATCGTGATTTTTGTGATTTTCCTTAATTTATGATAACCAGTGTATTTAGATACTTTTGGAGCGCCGATTGCAACCAAAATGTTATAACAGTCCTATGTACAAAATTTCACCTTTCTGAGATTACTCGTTTTTGAGTTATGCGAGATACATACACAGATACGGACGTACGTACGCAAAGACGCCACGGAAAAAAAAACTCTTCAGAATCCATTTTAAATCAGTTTTGTAATTTTTTTTTTGGAGAAAAAGAGTTCTTTATTCTATCCTTACGTACAGATGTAAATTCGTTAAAAGTCATTAAATTGCATTCAGTAGCGGTCCAAATGGATATTTTCGTTGAAATATGATACCTGAAATTTTTCGAGATTACAACATTTGCTTTATTTTGTACAAGAAAGTAAAGAGCGGTAAACTTTTAGGGTAAAAAATCGAAATGTAATTTGCACTGTGTGTTCAATATTAGGAAACAATTCGTCTCATTTTTATTTTAAAAGAAAATTAGAACTTTTTGCAGGAAATGGTCTCTTCGGGGAAAAACCAAGATATCTGTCATGAAACCAAGTTGTTTACCGGATATGATCTTACGTCGCTGTAACTGTATTAATGGATTTCCTGCTCTGTCGCCGCGGGCCTTGCATTTTTTAAGACTTTGTAAATTGATTCAGGTCACTAAATGCTTTGATAACTTTATATAGTGCCCTTATTCCGAGCAATACCTTCAATGCCTAATTAGCTTATTCGTTGTCACATAAAGTGTATAATGTGTGCACGCGAACCTAAAATGATTAAAATATAACAGAATTTCCTACTGTTAAAGTGTTTTCCAGCATTTCTTGTGCAACTTAATTTTTCAAGGATAATATTCTCCTAGTTTCAATTTAAACTTTTGTATAAAGTTACTGTCCATCGACAGCTAAAATGTGTTTATTTTGCTTTTAATCGCTACACTGATTATATTTTCTTTTCGTGAATCAGCTTGGAAATTTAGGTTCTAAAATTTGCGTTTTGAAACTTTCGAAAGTCCCCAAACAGCGTTGCATCACTAAATGTCGTGCATCACTAAAGCATCACTAAATGTTTAAAAATATTTTTAACTGCCTATCTATAGAACATTAGCTGCTAATATTTGTTGTTTCGTATTTCTGGATAAGTAGATTCATATCCATGTTTTTCAGAAAAAGTGAAGTTTTAAAGACCTTCATTGTAAAACTGCTTTCAGCCAGCCAACGACCATCTTTCTGAGTCTCACGAAAAAAATTTAGACTGACTGTTTTACTCTTTTTTCAAGTATTATGCAGCAGAAAGACATATAAAAAATTGTTAATTTGAAAATCCGGATGGAAGAGTAAAAGCCAAAAATAAATTGAAGTTGTAATCATTTTTCGGCTATTTCGTTTGTACGTAATGTGTTAGGACAACACAAAATGACCAAAAAATACATATTACTTGTTTAAGTGAGACTTCCTTGCACGTGAAAGAAGCGTTAATTTATTTTGTAACTAAGCAAATAGCGTTAATCTACAACGCTGTTTGATTGTGTTCTTGAACGATTAAGTTCATTTAAATTTAATTTGAATCCTTTGAGCGCTAAACTCAAACAACAAACATAGCAGCAATACAATTAAGGGAAGGGAATCTAAATAAATTTGATCATAGTCTAACACCAAGAAGAATTTATGATTAATGATTAAAAATATTAAAAACATAATAAATTTAAAATATGATCAACGATACAAATATTTCTTTTCGTTTTTTAGTAAAAATAAGAACTTACTGTTTTCAATTCACAAAACTAATCGTTTCTTTTACAAAACATAAAAAATCTCCGGGCCGTAATTATTTATAAAAATAAATCATTTGCCACTGGAAATACGGAACAGAAAAAAAGAGCGTTCAATAGGTTTTCTTACAAAAACAGTTACATATTACAGTGCCATTAAACAGCGTCATGAAGCTATCGCATACTCTTCCCTAAACTATCTCCAACACCACACCATTAAATATTTTTCTTGTACACCTTTTTGCTGCTACAACTGATAGTTTGACTTTGACGTCTGGAATATCATTGCAGAATAAAGCGACTCTCAAAGAAAAAGTAAGTAGTCTAGAGCGGCAATTTCTGATTTTGTGGATTTGATATTGTCTTCTAAATCGAATATTGTGTGTACTATTGTTCTTCGAGTATCTAGACCTATGGTTCATAACATTGTTTGTCCATTACCCCCCCCTTCTGTCATTGTCAGATGGTCATTTCTCCTATTTTCCTTCATAAAACTCGAAAACCACGAATACATTTATTAAAAATTAGACGTTTGAATGTGTTTTATAAATGGCACAAGAAAAAGTGTCGAAAATTTAGATAAATACCAATACCTGAATTAAAGTACTTTTTTATATTCATAAATTAAAACTAAATACCTAACAGGTAAATCAAAAGCTGAATGCTTTTTTCCTCTGACATTGGAAAATTTCCCCTGGATGAGAAACTCTCATCTAGACCATATATAGTTAAATCGCGGACCACAAATAATACTTTTGCGGTCCAGTCAATGAAATTTGAAATAACAAAAGTTTTATTAAACATTTTCGTAAATTAATTTTTGAATTTTCTAACTGCATACAATTATTAATAACACAATATATGCCAATGACGATTACTAGTCTTATTGTATCGATGCACTAGTTTCTCCACCAATAGCTCCGAATGTTTTAGCAGCCGATAATAATACCTATCACAACTGCTCCATAACTAAGAATTCCACAAACCAAGTTGCTTTGTTCGTTACCGCTACTGCCGTTAACATTAATTTAAATCCCATAACTTTATCTGTGTCCATTACATATAATTTAAAATGATTTTGCTTTTCGAAACGAAATTTAAATTCTCACTATGACATTCTAACTTTCCTTTCCGTCGGCTTTCTTATCCATCCCCTCATGCCATGAATCACCACAATCATATGAATTAAGTGAGGTCTATTTCGTTTATTTATTGTTGCATATCGCGGCTTTTGTTGAGAGTTCAAATTCGTCAACGATTTTTCTTATTATTTTGTGAACTTATCTATAGAAGGTATTTACACAGTTTTAGGAAGATTGAGAGGCCGTTGTATCAATGATTTAAATGTAAAGGGTATTATTTCGAATTTTCCATCTGATAGCCTGTTTTCGGAGCTCTATGTCTGTATCATCTGCATTTCTATGATAGAGAAGTTTTTCGTCAAATTTCCAGGGGTATTGATATCAATTCTTCTTCCACTACTTTCCAGAGTCAATTCATAGTGAAGTCCATCTATCCAGAGTCTATGTATCTTCTCGAGTTCATCCATCATAGTGGATTTAAGGTCTTTCAAGAGAACAAAGATACAACAGTTTATAGACGAAATATCAGAGGACTTCATAAGAACACGTTGAAAAGGTATATGTGCAATAGCTGTATCAGTCGGAATTTTTTCAAATTCAGTGTTACTTTTTGAAGCATGACATCTTGATTTCCCTTGATGCAGTTTCATTCTTTGAAAGCAAGTAGGATCAAGACAACTGGAATTTCTTCTGTAAATATCGGGCGTGAAACTTTCTGTTGATAAAACGTTTAATTGATTTCAACATTTTTTCTCAGTTTTCTTACTAAAACCAGGTTTATACGTCTTTTCTCATCGTTTCCGACAGTAAACAGACATTTTTGTTGCAGTCATTTATGTAAACCCATGCTTCATCAAAGGTCACAATGTGTTTCCATCTATCTCCGGCAAAATAGTTTTCATGCAAGGTTCTACTAATTGTTCTGCGTTGAACCACATGTCTCCGCAAAAGCTAGTACACAATATGTTTTTTAGCTTTTCATTGTTGTAAGCCTTGGTTTATTATTTTATTTATTGTTGCTGCAGATGTATTAAGAGACTCTGTAATTTATTTCTGCGTAGGCGGATTTTCTTTTTTTTACCAGCGGTTTAACATCAGAAATATTGGAAAAGTACGTACTTTTTTCGGGTATTCGTTTGGAGCATTCTTTTATCCCGTGCAGATCTCTTCTTTACTGACGGAGTTTTACTTTCCGATTAACAATGTTGCTTATTTTGTACTTAGACATTTTAATACCACGCATTTCATAACGTTTTATATTATGGAATATGTGGAATTTCCAAAAACATATCCTTCAATCCAGAGCTTGTTTACATGCGACATTTTGAACGAAGTATAAATTTAAAAGTACCAGATTATATTTCTCATTTCAAATGGGAAGCTGTTGCCAGGTTTATTCCAAACATTTACTGTGTTATAATTCTTTATCAAAAAAGTTCTAAAAACTTGTAAACACACCCTGTATTTATTTTAGACATAATTTTACCGAAACTGTAAATGCATACACCTCAAAATATGTTACAGAGTATCATAAACTAGAAGTAATACTTTGTTAATAAGCTATATTCATAAACTAGAAATCAGAATTTATTAATAATCTATAGTCATAAACTAGAAGTAAGATTTTGTTAATAAGCAATATTCATAAACTAGAAGTAACACTTTATTAGTCAAGCTATATTTCAGATTTAGTATATCAAACAGAATTAGTAATTTATAGTGTAAAATTGAGCAAAATAGTTAACGTGAATTGAAAATAAAACTAGGACTAATAAAAATAATGATAAAATAATAGATATCAAATTCTTCGAATAATTTGAAATAAATTATTAATATTATGTACATAAGCTTATGACAGAACGAATGAAAGTCTTAATATCGATATTTAACTATTGAAATTTAGTACAATATATTGTAAGTGTCGAAATAAATATTGTTAATTTTTAAGGAGAAAATGGTTGAAGCTCTGGATTCCAATTCTAGTCACTTTAAAAACAATTGTAAATAAGAGAAAGGGCAATAAGCTTAAAAAATAAACATATTTTCGGAAGATACGCTAATTTTTAAAATTACATAAAAAAGCTCGTAAAAAGTTGTTGTTGCCATTTAATTTCCTATAATTCCTTTAAATTAAATTAGAAAAAGAAATATCCATATTTATAATGCATTTCTGTTTATAGTACTACCATCACACTATAGATTGAACAATGGGCATTTCTTGAAAAATTTAGAATCTATCTAGTGGTTAAATCTTCCTTTTGGCGCATTCTGTGATAAATGTCGAAAGGGAAAGGAATATTTTGAATATCTTTCATATAAAAAGAAGAATTATCTATTCTGGAATGTGAAGCACGTTCGTTTGTGTACCGTTCATGAGTCTGAAAAAAGATTTATATCTTTTTATATGGCATTTTGGTTTATACAGCCACATTTTAGGACGCTATTTCGACTGTTTTGCGACATATAAATATCATCGCCTTAAATTTTAGCATCGCCTCACACAGAAAGATGTCTAACTAAATACTCTTTAAAACTATTATGACTATTAACTGACTATGAAAAGTTTCCAATGGTCAGTACTCATTTCACGAAAGATAAGTAAACCAAACGTATTAAACCCAAACTTTTACAAAGAAATAAAAAAATTTATAACAAACAAAATCCATGTTAAGGCTTTAATATTTAGATTATATTTTGGCTATGGCATAGACCTAACTATCCGTCTAAGGAGAGGGATGCTTTCCTGGAAGACGTTGTTAGGAAAACTAGCTCTAATGTCTGGTGTGTAAACTAATAAGTTTACACACGAAAGAAAGCATGAAAACGTCTCGTTCCCTGAGAGAAATAATATCGAGTAGTGGACTGGATCGAATAATGATGAAAGAACATTACCTTAAGCACTCGATTATATGCTGGACCCCCAGATTTAAAATTGCGTAAAATGAAAACTACAAATTCATGTGCTTAACTGTCGTGAAGTATTCGACTAAAAAGAAAAACCTCTAATATTCGAAGAAAAAAGTATCACTTTACATATATAAAGATGGATTATATTTCCACTACTATTGGCCATAGATAATAATCCATATCAATTTGACTTTTACAATTTAATACTTGTAAAATATACTCTAAACCTTTAAATTAAAAAAATAATATTACTTTAAAAACAATGAAATTGTAATTCTCTTAATTTAAGTTTAAATAATAGAATTTTAATAGGAATATTCCCATTTACTTATAATTATATATATATACGTATAAAGAGATCTCTAATCTTTCTATATACAGGGTGGTTTAGTAATAATCGTAACGTGAGATATTTAAAGCCTACTAGCGAGGCGTGTATTGGACGAAACATAACCAAATTTAAGAGGCGTAAAAAATTCTTACCAAAAGTCGCCACTAGGAGAAATGTTTTCGCTGAAAATCTGTATTAGTGTGAATATTGAAAGATTAACTCTCAAACGACACGGTATACATCAATTTCATTAACAACAAATTATTTTTACGTACAATTGAGGTTCAATATGATCACCATTGCGATGGTTCAAGAACTGTATGCACTGTACGACATTTTCCACGGCAGCTTGCAAGGTATCAGAATTCATTTGCCTCACCTGTAACGTAATTAGATCTTTCAAAGTTGCGATATCGGTTACATGTCCTTGATAGGCGATACGTTTAAGAAATCCCCACAACCAAAAATCACAAGATTTAGATCAGGCGATCTAAGTGGCCATATCGTAGGAAATGCACGACTAATGACTCTGCTGTAAGATAAATGTTGTCGCAACACATGCTGTAACGTCCAGAATGGGGTGATGTTCCATTCTGCATGAATATTGTCGAATCGAGGCGTCTTTGTTGAGGCAGATGTGTAACTATGAAGTTCTGTAACATATCGGCATACATGTCAGCAGTAAGGACACACGTCACTGGTCCAGTCCTGCGATTTTCCTCATAATCGTAAGGACTGATGATAAAACATATTATAAGCCACACCACACTCTCACGTTTGGCCAGAGAGAGGCTCCTGCATACAAGCATGCAGATTATTTGCAGCCCAAATGTGGCAGACAGACAAACAAGCGCAGGAGGCACGAAAACATCGCCATGGCCAAAATGGCTTCGCCTCACTGCACTAATCATCTATGGAAGTGCACCTCACACTTCTCACTAACGCCATGCTCGGGCATTTGTTGACATTGCAGCATTCATAATAGTTACATATTGATGGTTCATTACAGACAAAATTGACATAGTTATACGGGTACTTTGCAGTTGCGTGGAGAAATACAATAAATTATTTACAGGTGTATATACATATTTCTTTTGTGCTTCTCTTTGGAATTTTGTTGATGGGGGAAGTGATTATAGTACGTGGTTCGTTATTTGTTTGGTTTTCTGTAACATGGTGCGCAGTTTATAAGTTCATTCATAGTACAGTTCATAGTTCAGCACATAGTTTATGAATTCACTTCATAGTACATAGTGTTGAGTACGTAGTACTAGTATATCTGTCACAGTATGAAGTCAATTCATAGTTCGAATGAGTAGGTATGAGAAAAGGCACGGTTGTCTAGTTAATGGAGATATTTATGTAAGTTTTCTAAAGGCAGTCCTGCATCGCATGAGCGCGGAGAGTGGATACTCTTATTGTTGCATTTTCCGAACTCGGAGAATTATTTTGAGTTGTAGGCTATGGATGAAAGAGGTGTAGTTCTTAGCGGTGACGGAAATCAATAGTATTTTTGATGTTTTGGAAGACTTTACGGTGCTTATAATGAATCGCGTGAAGTCTATTCCAGTATTGGTAGGATGACGAATGTGATGGGCTGACGTTAGCGGACACTGAAACATGTAATGTTCAGGATCTCCGTTTCCCCCGCATATGCATCAATCCGACATAGCCATACTGCGATCATATTTATGGAAGGGACTGCGACTTGAGATATACTAGATGAGTAGTAGTAGCGCATTTTTTAGTACAAAACCTGATATATTAGCCATATGTGAAAACTTTCCAAAACGCTAGTTTGAAAGCAGCTATACATATATAGCATGGAGTTAAAATCAAAATGAGATATTAAAAACATGGATGCTAAGATGAGATATACTTGAAGCTACTATGATATCAGTTGTGAAATAAGAAAAAAATGAACATGAGATATATTAAAATACATTTTATTTAAAATTTATTACCAGTAAACAGTTTGAAAACAACCAAATAAAGTAATAAATTCCTGTTTGTTTCAGGTACTTATTGGCATTGACCTCTTTCCCGATTATACGGTCAAGAGGCAAGTCATACTCATTAAAATACTCCATTCGAAATTTCTTCAAATGCGGATATTCAATTTAAAAATGTGATACTGGCATTATAGCGTTATAGTTTGGACACAGAGGTTCTATCTCCCCTTTTAATAGGTATCTGTGAGTGAGTCGAGATGACATGTTCTGAGACGTGTTAATAATACTTCCTCCTTCCAGTTAAAGGAGCTTCCCAACATTCTACCTTGGGTTTGACCCTTCTTAACGTATTATTCAGGTGGCCGCCCAAAATTCCTGCCATTTTTCAAGCGTTCTAAGCCTAACCATCCTTCTGATGTCACTAAAAGGAACGAGTTGATTTGCAAACGAACTGCAAACTTGGCTGTAATGTCTGCTACCTTTATTCCATTTATAGCGGCATGTCCAGGAAACCACCAGAAAAGGATGTCGTACCATGGCTTCTTAATTTAAGATTAAGGCTTAAAATGGCAAAAACGATGGAATTGAATGCTGTAACATGAATGTAAGGATTTTAGAGGGTTAGCGAGTCTGTATATATAATGAAATGTCTTCGATGTAGCTTAGAAATAAATAAAAGTGCATAATACATAGCGTTTAAGTCTGAGGTGAAGACGGAAAAGACCTCGTGCAGTCTTTTACTCTTCATCTGGTCTTCAATTACAAAGGACGCACCAAAATGTTCTACTGGTTTCGATCCATCCGTATATACGGGAACGTAACTAGTGTATTTGCGCTTGTGGTCAGAAAAAAGTTGTCTGTACACAAACTCGTTAGTGCCCCTTTTGCCAAAACGATGAAACACAAAAAGAAGCCAAATCTGAGCCACTTCCCATGGTGGCATTAAGAAGTGCTTTACTGTCTGGCTGCTTAAATCTGACATGTGATATTTCTCAATTAGTGATTGAGCCGTAAGATAGAAATAAGGCACATAAGATTGTTCGGCCTCAAACAAGACTTTGCAACTATCATCATGAAAAGAGACCTGATTTGGATGATCAGGAAATGATAAAACATTGAAATAATGGTAAGGATACAACTGTTCACGCCTTAACTTGAAGCGATGGCTAGTAGCAATGAAAGTAGAGACACTGAAAGAGAGATGTTCGCACCAAGGCCGTGCAGTGCTATAAACAACTGAGCCGTAGTCCAGTTTGGAGCGTATAAGTGCTCTATAAATCTAAAGTAATGAGTGACGGTCCGTGCCCCAGGAGGTGTTCACCAATACTTTCGAAAGATTCAGTCTCTTCAAACATTTCTTCCTTAGGTATACGATGTGTGGAAAGAAAATTAATTTTAGGTCGAACATGACGCCTAAAACGTTTACTTAGAGTGTAAGGATCTTAATTTTGATTAACTTTTATTTTACTTTACAACTTTACTATCATCTCATATTTTCCACTTCTGGCCAGAATTAAGGCGTGAATATGTTTATGCAAATTACACTTGCAAACGCTTAAGTATTTAAGTTGGGCATTTTGCCAAGAGCGTAGTAGAAGGAGAGAGAGTGAGCCATCTTGCCACGAGTCTTCACGCGAGCTTCCCATCAGTTACTGTCCGCCTTTAAGGCGAGAGGATTAAATCCTCTTGAAAGTTAAAGACGTACTGTAGTTTTCTGCAGTTTGCGTACTACAACGGTAGTCATTTAAAAGGCCAGTCTTAGTGTTAGTCATCTGTGTAAAATATTAAAAGTTAGCTCTTATTTAAATTTCAGTTAGTTAGTAGTCTTATATTTTTACGTTCAGACCACAAGTGGTTGGTCTTTGCATCCCGGAGTGCGGGAGCGACTGTGAAACGAAAAGTTAAGGTCAATTTTAACCCTTCTCATCTTGTTGTCTTTGCTGCTCCATAGGACATAGTTTGCAATCAACTCACTGTCCAGTGAGGACACGTTATGTTCGCCAAACAGATAAAAAGAAATACGGGTCCTGATAGTGGCGCCCGAAGGAGAGGACTCAGGAGGAAGTTGATGAACCCGTGGTATCGGCTCAAAATTCAGAAATGCCAGCTGCCACCCTAAAAGGATTTGGGTACATCGTCCAGACCATGCGATCATCATTGAAGCCAGCAGCGAGCTTCGATGGGATTTCACCGGTGAATAATTTTTTGGAAAACTTAGATGACCACTTTATGTTGTATCCAGTTCATGAGTTCCAAAAATTGACTTTACTACTAGCGCTTTGAGGGGTCAAGCGCTTAGTTGGTTCAAGTGCATTGGAAAAAATCTCTTGGGCCAACCGCGAAGTCCTACCTACGCTTACGAAAATTTCAAGACCTCTTGAGTAAAAGCTTTCCCAGTAGTAAGAAATCGTACGAAATTAGAAACGGAACTCTTCAGCACATACCAGCAAAGAATTGATGACCTCTAAAGCTTCATTTTAAGAAAAATACAATTATTTAAACTTCTCTATGGAAGCCGGCCGGAACCTGAATTCATGCAAGTAATTTTGCCTAGGTTACTTCCCAGGTACAAGACTTTATCGAATTAAGGAGTCCGACGACTCTGAAAAGGTTATTTGAGCTCACAATCCAGTTTGAAAGCAGAAGAACGGCGGAAAGTGAAAGAAGACACCAGTACGAGCAACGATGCCAATTTGGTGCGCGAAGGCCACAGGAGAGGCTAGATCATGGCTATGGAAGCGAGTCGAATCAGTGGTCAAAGAAACCTGAATATTCAAAAAACTACCAGCGAACATCGACAGTTAAAAACAAGCCAGACAAAACGTTTGAAGGCCAGCGGAAAGGAAGAAAGAAGATTTAAACTGAAACGGATTTCTGGTGACGGGAGGGTGCGGAAGTCCGAAGGCCAAGAAATTCCCTCTACCATCAGGTTCAGTACAGTTGTGAAAAATTTAGTTCTTTCGAAGATTGAAATGTTAGTGAATAATATTAGAGCTACCGTCCTCCTGGTTGCAAGGCTCAGAGTAGCTTTGTGGCAGAAGAATATTTTAAAAAATATTTTCGTTAGTATAGAATCTACAGTTCGGATAATGGGACGGTGATAGCAGCCTACGGGGAGAGATGCAAATGTAAAGTACCACTGTATATCCGCATTAAGGACGAGCAGGTAAAAATTATGTTCCTTATTGTTAGAAATCTTCAAGCAAGCATAATATTGGGAGTATATTTTCTAAGCGTCCGAAGCAAAACTCGATTTCAGTCAATCATCACTTAAGCTGACGATGAAACCGGTGCCGGAAGTGAAAGCGGACCCCTTCCCCCACATTGAATCTTGAAAACCTGCCAACTGAAGAGCAAGAAAAATTACGCCAAGTAGTAAGTGAATTTTCTATCTTGTTCAGTGACATTCCCGGTTTATGCAAGTGACCAACCATGAAATAGACACGGAAGATTCACAGCCAGTTCGCCACAAGGCTTACCGCTATGACAAATCTAAAGAAAAAATTATAGAATGGCATATTAAAGATACAAAGTAAAGAAGATCATCCAAGTTATGCTAGCCCAGTTGTTCTATATAAGAAGAATAATGATTATCCAGTTACACACGCAAAAAGGTGGCGTTTTGCAATAGACTATCGCAAACTAAATAGCGTTACTAAATATCCGATTTATCCATTACCCATTATTGAAGAAATCTTGCGAAACATAACTTCCACTAAATATAAGACGACATTAGATTTTAACATCTCTGTATTTTCAAATAGGCGTAAAACCTGAAGATGTACCAAAGACCGCTTTCATAACTCAGTCTGGCACTTATGCCTTTTTGCGTATGCCGTTTGGCCTGTCAATAAGATTTGATAGAGTGGAAAATCTTCGAAATCGTCCTCAGGCTTTTCTGTGCTCTCTCAGTTTCCTGGAATTCGTGGTTCCACTCCGGCTTTGAGTATTTTGGAAGCTTTGGAGAGGTCAGTGATATAGAGGCTGTAGCCGATTAGATGCTAATGCCAGTAACGGCTTTCACTGCATCCTCGACCGGTACATCGTTCCCAACTTCTGTAAGCTGGGCAAGCGAGGAGAAATGTTCCCATTCTTTCTTTTCAAATATAAAGCGAGAAGACCTTATGACGGGTTTCCTTCCTTCTCTTGTAAAAGTTGCAAATATAGGGAGATGATCACTGTTGTGAGGATCATCTCCAACACTAAATGTACAAAAGGGCAACAGGGATGGTGAACAGATGGCAAGATCAAGGGCGGGAAACGTCCTTGTTGGCTTATGGAAGTAGGTATCCTGACCATTATTGAAGAGACAAAGACAATGATGTTCGATCAAGTGCTCAATTTGTCTACCTCGAGTATTTTTATCTCTGTTTCCCCAAAACTGACTATGTGCTTTAAAGTCTCCAATAATAATAAACGGCTCCGACAGCTGCTCTATCAACTCACCCAGTTCTCTCTGATCGATAGCTTCATTCGGAGGCAGATATATGGAAACGACAGAAACTAATCCTTTAATATTAGCCTGTATAGCAACCGCTTGAATGCTAATGGAAGGACAGCTGACAGATAGTCATGTGAGGTGAGAACGCCTACACTCCCACATATATGTTCACTAGCAACATTGTCCTTTATCATAAGTGAAAATCTCTTTATTTTGGTATTGCTATTGTCTTTGCGATATGTGTCCTGTAAAGCGAAGCATACTGGGTGATGCTCATCGATCATGGTTTGGATATTCAAGAGACTCTGGTGGAAACCACGACAGTTCCACGAAATAAAGATGGCCATTAGGAATGGTTATTTCGCCGATGCTGCTGATTTGTCAGGTTGGAAGGAGGCTTTTTGTAAGCTCAAGTCCCGCTTCAACTTAGATATCATCAAAGTCAAAGCTCATATTTTCGAGTGAGCTTTGGACTATGACTCCTAGGTTTAAGAATAGGACTTTTAGATCCTTTCATGACGTTACATTTATTTGGTTTGGAGGTATTATTTTGCTAATTTTTCGTGGTTTTGAATAAATTGTTCTTTATTTTACTCATTTCTATTATTTTCATTTTTGGGGCATTTTCTGTCACATTACTTCTTTTTTTACATTGCATGTTTAAATTGTTTGTATTCCTATTGTTTTGCAGCATTATGCGTATGAAACATTCAAACGTGGTTGTATACTACTAGAAATTCTCCTAGTTTCGTCAAAGTGGGCCGGAATACTGCCCGAGCATTGCTGGTACTCTCCACATTCGACATCTCCTGTGCCACAATAGCAGTTGCACTTCGTCAATTTGTTGTTGGTTATCCGCTTTGCGTTCCCGGCCTGTTTGCAGTGCTAGAGTTCCTGCAGTTTCAAATCGCTGAATCATATTTCGTTAAGTTTGTTTTGCTTGGCGGTCCTTTTCGTAACCTCTTGAGCCGCCTAAATCTACGAAGGGCAACAATGGCATTCTCGTGCTTCAGATAACGCTGCTTGACAAGCAAAGCACGTTCCCGTAAGGTAAAAGCCATTGAAAAGCAGTTGGCGTCAGAATAGCTCACCTGTAACGTTACTGGATCAGTAATCTGCACTATTATTAGATTCTCATAATGATGAGACTTCTCCCAGCTTTTCTATTTCTTTTTTCGAAGCTCAGTGGCCCCACCCACTTGTTTCGAAATGATGGGACATCCCTCTCTTTATATATACATATACATCACATGCAATAACTTAAAAATCAGAAGCGCAGTGGGAAACTGCAAAAACAAACAGGTGGGAAAAATATGCTAAAACAGGAAATGAAATATGAAATTTACATTTTTCGCTGCATCATCATCAGGGGTTGGTGCAACGAAAGAAGGATTCCACAGTTTTGGAAACTTGGCGCAACTTAACATAATGAATTACGTGTAGAAGCGAGCAGCGACGAGTTACTTTGATGAAATCAAGCGGTAAAAGTCCCAAAGCATGTAGAAGATTTCTGAGAAAGTGTCAAAAAGTTTCAATTCTCAATAGAAATCTTATTCAGCGATTGGCTAAAAGATTGACGCCATTAATATCTTGTGATGGGCTATTGATATGGCTTGTGATGGGCTTTGCTGTTATAAAGTTAAATGGATCTCACTGAGAAATCTGGCGACTTCTCGCACAGGAGTGAATAAGTCAATTCCAGATTCATCATTTAAATACTCTTTTGACCTGACTTTAAATTTGCATCCTGGCGGGAAAACGCGAGGAGTAAATGCGAGATTCTGGAAAGGTACCAAATGTTAAATAGAGAAAACTTTAAACCTTAAGGGTTTACTATTAATTTTTTAAATTTATCTCTTATACTCAATCTCTCTCTAGGCGCCGGACAACTAAAATAAAATAAAACTTAAATATAAACTTACTAAAATGAACTGGTTAGAAAATAGAAAAAGGAACTAATTGGTTGATCTGACTCAAAATAATATTAAATATAACTTTTCTTAAAGCAATTAATTCACACATAGCAAGGCAGGCAGATTCT
>KK122471.1:56442-111651 GCA_000611955.2 Stegodyphus mimosarum | reverse complement strand
AAAGTTACACATAAAATTAAATTCTTGCCAATCCGAGACTTTTCAATATAATTTATTAGGACAAGTTCAAACCCCCAAACGAATCAGAATTAAGTCATTGTCTACAGTAGCACCTGCGAAAACTGGAAACTAAACATTCGACCCCCTCTGCTAACAAGCGAAAAATATAAGAAACAACAAAAACTGCCCTTTCAAAGATTCAATTTACAACTTCCACCGAAGCCATAAACAAGGCGACAGTCACAATGCTGAAACGTAAGTGAACAGCGGGAGCCCAATAACAGTGTCCACTTTCCCATCTTGGTAACAAAGACAAGAGAACAACGATATACTGCTCAATGTTGCAACTGTCATCTTAAAAGGCATTTCCCACAAATGTTACTTCCGTTAGAAGACGCTCCCCTCTCTGCGTTAAAATTGACCGTTGAAGGAAGTAAAAAATAATTGCTTAAAGATTTTAAGTACACTCTTTACAAAAATATATATATATATTCATTGCGCTCTTCACAATTTCAACTTAAAAAACCAAATACAAATACAAATACAATACTTAAATAATTGATTACTTAAATCATTAAAAACACTTAAATTAAAAACACAGAATTCGCTACACAACAACAAACTTAAAATAATTTATTATGTAAAATAAGGGAAACCCTACAGCCTTACGTAGCATCTTATGATGCGGATAAACTTAGAAATGATGAAGATCAAGTTGATATATTATAAATAGTTACTAATTTTAAACTAGAAAAAGAAATATCCAAATTAATACGAAGGATAAAAGGGACTGCTGAAAAATAAAATCAGAAGTTGATTTTAATATTTTTGTCTTACATATTACCCCATTCAAAGAGAACAAAGCTTGGCAATATTTCTATTGTCAGAAAAATGCATTCGAGCGTTAGCAAATGAAGATAAATAAACCTTTTCGAAAATGTATAAAATTCAATATAAAAATAAGAAAGAAATGATTTTCCTCAAAACCCTGCCTTTAGGTTTCATTATACCACATAATTTTGTTCAGTAACTCTCTCGCATGTAAAATATACAAAATGATACATAAAAATGTAAATTAGAAGTGATATAAAAATATAACGTTATATAATATATAACTAAACAGACAGTCCAGTGTAAAATTTCTAAGTTCGTTTTCTCTCAAAATATAAGTTTTCAAATATAAGTTCATCAAATTTTCCCCCGAAATATTTTAAAAACTGACCTAATTTGGAATTCTAAACGTTTCAAGAAATAAATGTAAAGTTTAACAGTTCTTGAAATCCATGCTTGAATATCATTACATGATTTTTACAGCCTTCGGTTGGTTTGGTTTATTTAATTACGGCAAAACACTCGAGGGCTATCTGCCTAAATGAAGGGATGCATTGAGGAGAACTTTATAAGAAAACCTGCCTCATATGTAAGTGGAAATGGTGAAAATCGGGGGGTAGATGGGGGCAGTCACGAAAACGTCCATGCAACCAGCCGAACTTCGGATCGAACTACCTGTATTCACCGACTTTATCGCTCAGACGCTCGTGGGCTCAGAAGGCAGTTTGTAAAACTGTTGAATTCAACACAAAAACAAAAAAAGCGTTTTACATATTCATTAAATACTAAAATTATTTATTTATCCATTACAAAACTATTCCCATTTTCTTATTCTAAAAGAACGTAAAATGACTTTCAGAAACTAATAAACATAAAAAAGTAATAAAATATAGTACAAGAACAAAATAAACTTTGATAAAAATGGGCAGGCCCTGTACAAGCGAATCATTGTAACTACTTGCTGGTGCTTAGGAATATTTAACTGCAATAGCAAATAAAAGCTCCGTTCCTGATACAACGAAACTGGAATTTAGCACTGGATATGTATCAAAGTCATTAATTATGAATTATTATCAAAGTCATTATGAATATTCTCCAGTATTACATACTTGACAGTTTTGTACAGGCTTTCAAATATAAACATGAATATACGAAAATTTATATACTACATAAAATTAAAACTAATACCGTATATATTCAAGTCAGATCTTGCAAATTTACTGAATAAAAATTTAATATTGTATAATACGAGGGTAAGTTGAAAAATAAGTTTCCCCTGTCGACTGTGGTCAGAGTTGTGTATGAAAGTCAAAAAATAGAATGAGACATTAAAGATATGACATACCTTTATTTTATTATTCTCGTACGAGTACGTTGAGACATTTGTCATATCGCTTGATAAGCTTCAAAAAGTCCTCCAAGAAAAATTCAGGGCTCTGCATATGGAAGAAGCGTTGAACGGCTATGGGCGAAAGGCGACACAGCAGGAAAACGCGCAAGTCACCGATACACCATTGGGTAGAGGTCACTGCAAATCAAGAAGATGGCGCTGTTGCAGTGCCTGCGCAAAGCGGAAACCAGCCACTCATTTGAGCCCGGTAGGTATGGAGAGAAGGTGCGTTTTGAATTCGTGGTCAAAGGAGGAAGTGAGAGCGGTTATCCGCTATGAATGGCTACGTGGAGTATCAGGAACAGAAATTCATAACTGCCTCGTGGTCTATGGGCCAGGTGTGATGTCGAAGCAAATGGTGCCTATGGGCCAGGTGTGATGTCGAAGCAAATGGTGCTGAGATGGTGTCTCACATTCAGTGATGGACGTCAGCAAGTGGAGGACATACCGAGAGCTGGACGGACGCGCACGGCCACTACAGAATCAAATGTCAGGAAGGTGGATGACATGATTAGAGCGAACCGGCGTATCACCATCGATGAAGTAGCGGAAGAACTTGGAATCTCACATGAGCGAGCTCAAAACATCATCCACGACATTCTTCGATACAGAAAAGTGTCAGCACGATGGGTGCCCCGACAATTGACCTCGACACACAAGGAACAACGCATGGGGGTCAATACTGGAAGCAATACTTTGGAAGCAATACTGAAGTGAAACAAGCCGTTCAACGCTTCTTCCATATGCAAAGCCCTGATTTTTTCCTGGAGGGCTTTTTGAAGCTTATCAAGCGATATGACAAATGTCTCAATGTACTTGGTACCTATGTGGAAAAATAAAGGTATGTCATATCTTTAATGTCTCATTCTATGTTTTGACTTTCATACACAACTCTGACCACAGTCGACAGGGGAAACTTATTTTTCAACTTATCCTCGTATTAATAATATGTGTATATGTGTGTGTGTATGTATGTGCGTGTATTATAGTACATTGTGCTAAACTATGGTTAGAGGAATGTGACGGCAAAATACTTAGCCTATTCCTAGACATAACTGACACTCCTTAAAAATTTAGTATAAGGAGTATACCTACGGGAAAAAGGGAATGTACTATCACTGTTTGTATTCCCTTCTAAGAAAGAAGATTCAAGGAGTAATGCGTATACTATAAATAATCGGGTCGAAATACATTAAGATAAGCTTTCTGTCTAAATATTTGCCATCCTGACTAAATTGTAAACATTGGTTTAGAGGTTTTCTACTTCTCATCTCCAGGCTTTGGGGAACGTATACAACAAATTCCGAGTCTGGGAAGAAGGAAAGGAACCAGATGAAAGAAATGAAGATGAAGAAGAAAATTCGATAATAATTTGTCGCAATTACGTCTAGTCCTTATGGGGATGCAAAGTCATATCCGGGTTAAAAATATTTTAAAAAGATTTAGAGCAACTTTAATTATAATAATTTCTAAATTGCAAATTAGCTAATTTTTTGTAGCAACTAGTATTTTACTACTACTCGTAGTTTATTTAAATTCGTTTGCTGGATTAAAACGTCTGAGCCTAGTAGAATGCACAACTTCTGAATTCATTTTAGTAAATTTATAAACTAACTAAAACTAATTAATCTAATTAATTAAAACTAACTAATTAAAAACTAACTAAAACTAATTAAAAAACTAACTTCAGAATATTGTTTAAAATTTTGTAAAGGCTTCAAAAAAGAGGACAAACTTTTCTACTTTTAGGGTACTGAAATTCTTCATACATTTTTAAATCACCAGATTTAAAATTAATTGCTTTAAAATGAGTGTTATATCTTTTCTTGTTTACACTACGTCAATCTTCATACATTTTCTGAGCAATTTTCCCAGCTTCTTTATTTGGTGGATATCTCAATTTTTAACTAAAGGTTATAAGATAGTGGGAATTTCATTACAGAATGTGTTGTATAATTACATTCTTCAGTATCTTAAGGCAGCAAGTTTGCCTATGGGGTATTACCTTGCTAAAAATTAATTAATATTTTAATCTAGTCATAAAAATTTGACAAACTCTTTCTATTCTTTGTCATTAGTTTCTGGTTTATTAGCAGTAGTTAACAATTGTGCAACATTGTGGTTTTCAAAACGATGCTTAAATTTTGATGGAATAAAACCCAGCATATCTATCACTTAAAATTTTCTTTGGAGATTGAATCTGAAAAACATGTTTGAAACTATTTATAAAAATATCAATAATTATCCTTTTAGACGCAAAAGTACATATATATCGAGTAGCATGATCTATAAAACTGTGAATACACTTTTTGTAGAAATATAATTTAAATTAACAAGAGTATGAACTGATACCAGTTCGAAAGATTTACTTCCAAATGGAAGTGCTTGCCTCAAGCCAAATTTCTTTTCTTTACTTTTCTTATTAAACTAACATACTTCTCAATTTATAATAAATTCTTATATCTCTTACATTTCTTGACCAATAATACTGTGAAGATAAATTTAGAATTGAAGATACATCACTATGACCCAATTTATATAATGTTTCTTATGATATTTAGCACGAAGTTATGCTGGAATTACAATTTTATACATCACTTGTTCCTTCACAGTTAAAATACTATTAATTTCCTTATATGTAGGTTGGAAATATTATCCAGATTTTGATGATCTTGAACTTCATTCAATAATAAATAATTAGTTTACACACAAATGTTGCTAAATAAGATTTCTAGTTAACATCAGCAACATTAGTAGAAACTTTCTTATTAATTCCTTGTACGAGGTAAAGGAAGTATTGTAATTGCGAAAACTTTCGGGTATCATATTTCAACCGCTCTCAAAATCATTTAAAACATGTTTTTCCGCGATATCTGTCGTACGTACTGACAGAATAAAAGACTGTTGTTGCCAAAAGACGACTGTAATACGGATTTAAAATGTATTCAGAAGAGATTATTTCTTGACGTCTATAGGTACGTATGTATGTATCTCATCTAACTCAAGAATCTGTAGCCGTAGAATGTTGAACGTTTCTATATGGGATTGCCATAACATGTAGTTGTGGACCTCCCTTTTTTGTTGTATATATATATCGCAACTACATGTTATAGGATGTATATATATATATATATACAAACATTAATAAACAAACAAATGTAAGGAAGGACTATTATTGGCCTTTAATTATATACATATTGCCATTCTGTTATCTGGCTCGGGACGCTTTGTTTTTTTCTTCTTATGTGTTGGTAAACTGCGCATTTTTTGCGTTAAAAGGGATTGAATAATGTGGTTTTTATGTTCCGGTTAAGAATTTTATGCCTTTAATTAACCTGTATGGAACTGTTGTAGAATTATCAACAATTTAAAACTTTAAGTGGCGAGTTAAGCGTAACAAACCGCCATTTGTTCACAATTGAAGTAGAATAGTGAATAGTAGAATACAGTAGAATAGTGAATTAAGTAATTTTTTTTACTTTCAATGTCGTTTGCCAAATGGGACTAAAAGTAAACTTTTAGTCTTGTGCTTCGAAAAATCTGTCTTCTTGCCCTCTGGCAAAATTGCTTGTTTTTGAGTAGAAACTCTTAATTTTAATTATAAGTGTTTTTTTTACTGTTTTAATGTATTTAGTGTTTTATTCTTTTCTTTATTTTACAATTTTTAATGATTTTTTTTTCAGATTTTATATATTTTTGCTTTTCGCCAAGTGAGAACTGAATTAATTGAATGAGAAATATACCTCTAATGAAATGCGAGGAAATAAATTTTAAATGAAATGCAGCAAATAAATTTCGGGAACTATCGGGGAACTTTCAGGATGTTTTATAATCTTAACATAAACTAAAGCAGCATGATCATTATGTGCAGTAAAAAAAGTTCCATACAAACGGGAGGGTAATAAAATTTATCTGTAGCATCTATTATGAACAAACATTCCTATTCAGTAATTGTGTAAATTTTCCGATAAGATCTTAATTTTCGAAAATCAAATGTTATAAGATGTAAATTACCATCTGGGTGCTCTTGTTTCAAATCTTTATCAACAGCCTCTTTGTATGCGTTTTCAAATACATAACAGAGGTATTTTGGATTAAATAGTGTTAAAGTCAGTCTGGAATTTAAAGTATCTTTTAAATTTAGAAAAGTTGTTTCGGATTGAGTTGTCCATTTATATGGAGTATCTTTATAAGATATGTGTTCAATCCTTAATGCGTACCTTCGGGGTGTAAATGGAAAGCACGTCTGGGTGAGAACCAGGAGGTCCACTATTCGAATCCCCTCGAGGGTAATGCGGATTTCTTTCGTTTCTTGGCTTTGAAAGAATTCGCTATGATTTGATATGGCTTTGAAAAAATTCGATATGGGAAGTGGGGCGCGAGGTAAAAGGTGGTGGACGATGATTACGAAGCAACAGGGTTTGCCAATTGGATCAACTCATTCTCAATAGCCTTTCGAAAGAAGGAGCATATAAAATATTTCCTCCTTCCTTAACGGGGTGCCTTTGTAGTTTAAATGCATAAAACATCCAGCTGGCAATCTGGATGTCCGGTGTTCGAATTCTTGGAGGACACATTGTACATTTTTCACGTCTGCTGCATTGATAAAAACCTATTGACGCTATATCGTTTTGAAGTAAATGTAAATTTGGTATAGAGGTTTCCATTTTTTGCATAATTTGGAATCAATGTGTGATACACATAAATACTTCCACGAAATCCTTGCAACTCTTTAATATTTATATTTCTTAAATGACTTCAGTTTTCGCAATGCTGAGTTGATATTTTACAACTTAAACTTTGTCCCTTAGAAAATATGATTTTTTTAGCAAAATTTTTTTAGCAAAGCGGAAATTTGAATGTTTTAATTTTATATCAAATATTACTTTAAAATGTTCTAAATTTTCCTCAAAATTCTGGAAATATATTATGTTGTCATCTAAATAATTAAAGCAAACTGCACTTGATATCTATTTAAAATTTGTCTAAGAGCTCTTTGAAAAACAGTTAAGGAATTTTTGCAACCAAAAGGTAATTTATTGTGTTCATAAAGACCAAAATGTGTTGTAAATGCCAACTTTTCATTATCTTTTTCATTAAATTTTATATGCCAAAATTCAGATTCTAGATCTTCTGCGTTTGCTAATTGGTCTAGTACCTGCATATATTCTAGGAGTGGGTTCAGAATTTGTTTTAGTAATTTGGTTAAGTGTCCTATAATCAATATACACAGTCCAGTCACATTAATGTGACCATCTGTCAAAAGCCAGAATAACCACCTTTCGCAGAGCGGACTGCTGCGAGACGTGCAAGAAGAGAGTCACATAGGTCCCTGAAGGTGTTCTCTGGGATGTTGAGCCATGCCGACTCTAATGCCGTGGCCAGCTGCGCTAGATTACGCGGTTGAGGATCCATGGCGCGAACAACTCGATCGAGATGGTCCCACAGATGCTCGATTGGGTTTAAGTCAGGTGAGTTTGCTGGCCAGGGGAGGACGGTAAACTCATCCTGGTGCTCTTCGAACCACGCACGTACACTGGCAGCTGTATGGCACCTCGCATTGTCCTGCTGGAAGATGCCATCATCCTGAGGAAAAACAATGCGCATGTAGGGGTGAACATGGTCCGCAAGGACAGATGCGTACTTGTATTGATCCATTGTGCCTTCCACAATGATCAGTGAACCTAGAGAATGCCAGGAAAACATTCCCCAGACCATAATGCTCCCGCCTCCAGCTTGGACCGTTCCGGCAATGGTTGCAGGGTGGTTCCTTTCAGAGGTTTCACGCCTTATACGCCAACGTCCATCTGTCCGATGGAGCATAAAACGCGATTCATCCGAAAACGCAACCTGTCGCCACTCAGTGGACGTCCAGCTGCTGTACTGGCGTGCAAATTCTAGCCTTCGCCGTCGATGAACAGCAGTCAGCATAGGTGCACGAACCAGGCGTCTGCTTCGGAGGCCCAGACGCAGCAATGTTCGCTGAATAGTACTTTGGGAGACACTTTTGGTAGCCCCTTGGTTCATTTTGGTGGTCAGTTGCTCAACGGTAGCCCGTCTATCTGCCCGAACGCATCTCCGCAACCGTCGTTCGCCTCTGTCATCTATGGCCCGTGGTGCACCACATTTGCCACGTCGCTGATTTTGGACAGTCCCATTTTGCCATGCACGGTACACTTTTACCACGGCGGCACGCGAACAGTTCACAAACTCAGCCGTTTCGGAAATGCTTCCACCCTTGGCCCGAAAGCCAATGATCATGCCCTTTTGGAAGTCGGATAAATCGCTTCGTTTCTGCATTACGCCAACGATTGAAATGTTTTCCGAAGCCCTCACACACCCTTTATATACGCTCAACTGCACTGTGCTGCCACCTGCCTTCTGTGATTGGTTATTTAACTCTGACATGGAAAGTACGTGGTGGTCACATTAATGTGACTGGACTGTGTATAATCTACTTTCAACATTTTCATCTCTATTATAAGCCAAAGTTCCTGGAGCAGCAAAGGAGAGGAGATGATTGTTTATAACAGCTGCATGCAATAATTCTTCTATTTGTTCTTTAATTTTATTATTATATTTCTGTTGTTGTTGTGACTTGTCTTACTTGTCGGACAGTAACATCAAACGTTCAGAAATTCAGCGTCGCAA
This sequence comes from Stegodyphus mimosarum, assembly GCA_000611955.2. NCBI lineage: Eukaryota > Metazoa > Arthropoda > Arachnida > Araneae > Eresidae > Stegodyphus > Stegodyphus mimosarum. The sequence goes on along the minus strand of KK122471.1, from coordinate 102,779 downwards.
GGAATGCAAGACTGAGCCTGTCGTTGGCAAGAGCCTTGAGCACCATAGAGGTGATAGTAAGACTTTTCTCAGTTCTGCCCCAAATGTTGAAGGAAAGCACACCGGGGAGGGGGACTGCCCCAAGGATCTCCAACCCCTTTTCTTCTACGAGTAACCTCTCAAGAGGACTTTCGGCTTGCCATATATTTAAAGTGCTTTCATGTCGCGCTGACACTATACATTTACAAACATACATGCTTTCTTCGGGATTCGAACCTGGGCTCTTCGGCACGGCAATCAGCCTGGGTAACCACTATCCTGGTTGAGCAGCAGAAAGTACTCTTAAGCTGATTACAAAGATGCATACCTTTGCTTATAATATCTTAAATAATATATCTCCTATATTTATAGTAAAATTCAAACGCAATTTAAACAAAGGAACATGAGTTAGACACATAATAATTTAAATGAGAAATTACAACACACAATAATATTTCTTTTCTGATACGAAATTTACACAAAATATCGTATTTTTTACTTAACTCATAGTAATACCTTCACCTAACATTTAACTTAAAATGTTGTCATTTTTTAGGTGAAGTTTTATTTTAATATGCTGGAGGTGAATAAAAATTCAATGTTAGATACTGTTAAATTGGTTTTATCAATGGTGGTGGCTGAAAGTTTCTCTAGACCAGATTTTGAGGCAAATAACATCTAGGGGAAAATGGTCTTGGAGTATTATATCTTAGATACTTAAAATATGAAAGCGGTTTATGCCTAGGAGCCATAAATCAGGGAAATTTTCGTAAATTTCTTGTTTTTGAGATGAACGGAAATTTAGAAATATCATGTAAGGGAATGAAATTGAGTTCTGAAGCGTTCTGATTCATGTAACCGAAACAAAATTACCAAGAGAAATATTTTCTGAACTAGAAACATAAGTTAGAAAAAGGTTTTTAATAAATTCAAGTTCTCAATTTCGATACATTCGCGGGTATAAAATAACAAGGTCTCACTTTTTAAAATATCTGGAGGTATGTTTAATTTGTCGTTTTCAAAAACATGTTTTGCAATACAACGTTTTCAAAAACAAAGCTATTTATTAACCGCGTTTTAATGTGTGTGTCTAGTGTGTAATCCTTAGCAGAATGTGTGTTAAGTTATGTGTCTACAAAAGTTAGAAAGGTTTACACACTAGGCACGTAACTCTTCTCTTGTAGAGTCATTAGGGTTTTTTGTAAGCAGGAGAGATGAAAAATGAGCAAAGCCTTTGCCGGAACTCGTACCACGGACCTCTGGAATATGCGTCTAGTGTGCTGACTACTATACCACAAAGGCATGCTAAGAAGGCGGGAGAAATACCTTATATGCTCCTCGTTTTAAAGGGCGACTGGAGATTAGGAGACCCAGTCGGTGAATCCTGATGATGGAGAATCATCATCCACCACGTTTTAGTTCGGGCGCCACTGTAGAGGCATTAGAAGTTTCCGAAACCAGGAGATGTGAAAAATATGCAATGCCCTTGCCGGGACTCGAACAACGGAACTTTCGAATGCGCACTGAGCGTGCTGACCACTACACCACGAAGGCATGCTAAGAAGGCGGGAGAAATATCTTATATTCTTGTCCGAGGAAACAATTTCGGACTTTCCTTCGTATTTATTTGAAGTTTTGGACCTTGTAAGCACTTATAATTTTGAATAAGAATTCATAAGTATCTCTCTCACTCATTGTGATGAGAAAAATAATTTAAACATTAGAATACAGCATTAAAATGCATAAAAAATAAATTACGGAATAACAATAAAACTACTCACAAAATTTATAAATTAAAAACCATTTAAAGGAAATATTGAGTTATTATGTTGCAACTATCTGAATAATATTTTTTTTCTGTTTCAAAGGAGCATAGTAAAATTTCAGAAACTGTTCAGTAATAATTTACTAATTTAAATTATAATTTATATTTACATATTTTTCTTACACATGTGTGTGTACATTTCTTTCGAAGGATTTCTATGCACATATAAAATGTTATAAAAAGAATAGCATAATTTGGCAAGCTTTAAACAAAAACAAGCAGCAAAACGTACAGTAGCAAATAGACACCATTATAAGTAATATTGCTAAAGAACTTGAATACACGTATATATGACGCAGTACTTAATCTTTTCATAAATATATTTTGCAGAAAGTGTGTTTATTGTTAACAACACTCACTAAGTAATGCAAACGTAACTCAAACAAAGCAAATTTTGGCATGAGAGGAAAGTGAAGCAGATGGACAGTTACTTTAATTTCAATCTTCAAAAAATTGGAATGTAACAAATCTAATTTTTCTTTTGCAGTTAGAGGAAGGAAAGAAAAAGTTATATTGCTGCAATAGCTTCTAAGCACTAAAGTCACCTCATTCCTCGATAGGCAGACATACTAGCGCTTTATTACCTTTTCATCTATTAAAATGTATGATTTAAATATTAGAGTGTCCCACTTTTACCTTTTATTAATGCAAAAATACACTTGTAAACAGCAATCGATATTTTTATTCGTGGAACAATACTAATCAGAATATAAACTGTAAAGATACTAAGACTGAAGAGGTGTACGAGGCGCTTTTAAACGTCATAATGAAAATTCATTTTCATATTTTCTCATTCGAAACAAAAATGATTAACATTTATTAAGATAATATCAAAGCCCTCGAAGACAATGTGCCTAATGGGAGGGATGCCTTCGTAGAGGACCTTCTCAAAGAAACTGCCACGTGTTCACGGTTCACATGAAGAAAGCCAGAAATGCTCCCATGAAACCAGCTCGTTCACTAGAATTTTGAACAATGGTCGAATTAACAATTTTATGCCCGTTATCAGCGCTTTAATCACCTTCTCTGGCGAGCTGGGTGATGAAAAAGGGAGATTTAAAAAATATATAACTTGTGAAAGGGAAGAGTATCATTATTACATTGAAGCATAAACATAGTTTTAAAATATTACAGTATACAATAACAATATTACAGTAAACAATAAAATATTATTGTTTTAAAATATTTATTATATTATTATCCCAACACAGAAGATGATTTTCATCACGAAATAACTTTCATAAAAACGCAGTTTCTTAAACTTTTAAGTCCAGAAAGTTTTAAACCTGATCTTACCTGTTATGAATTTAATCATATAAAAATTCAATAACGAAAGAAGACAAAAAAGTTTTGGGAAGAGAAGTTTTTAGTGCGAAGATGGAGCACTTTCAAGATATTATTTCGTGTCAGAAGCCATCCTTTTTTTTTTCGAAAAATTAACTGGATATTATCAAGAAAATTTTTAGAAATATTTTTAATCGCAGAGAAAACAGGCGATAGGGTAAGAAGAGCCTTAAAATGAAAATAAATAATAATGTATAAGATACTAGGATATCCCAAAATTAAGCAAGCTTTTCTAATTTATATGAATTATTAGCTTTGTTTTGTTTATAAAAAATTTATAAAGGTAACCTTACTTATTGTACATTACATTAATATATACATTTCGCTTGCTATATCTCTCTATTTATGTATATAGCGTAACATATAGCTGGGAAGTCTAAATGTTTGCTATTATTTGTTTTTATTAATATTTGGCAGTTCTGTATAAAATTGTTCAATTAGCCTTTAATGAAAGAAAGGCTTCTAAAGAATCGCAAATAATTTGTTGACGGATTCATTAGAAGTGGATGCATTTAGTTTCCAAATGTATCCATACTGGTGATAGATATTGAGGTTTTTGGTGTTGTGTTACCAAGTTTGAAGACTGAGACTTAGTTTCTAATAATTTCGAGTTATAACATTTTCAAGCACAAAGAATTTAGACCCAAAAATTTCTTGAAATTCTACCGCAAAGCTGTTAACTGGCATTATGAAGTTCTTTGCCTCTTAGCACTTAATCAGAATAGCAGTTGAGTTCACTCTTTTTTTTTAACAAAAGGCATGTCCCCTACAATTTTAGTGTTACTTTTGCATCTCCAATGCTGATTAATTATTGCGTGTTCTCAAACATTTTGGCATTCCAAGTTCTTGAATTATTTATTCCTCGAAGATTAAAACAGAGGCCAAAGAATTTTTTTTTACATGTTAAGAACGACCTTTCGGCAGTATCTTCAGAAGTACCTTAGCCGTTCTCTATTGAATGATATATATGGATTGTATTATTTATAACTCATTGACGATGAGTATCAATTGTTTGCTGCCATATTCCTTTAGAGTAACTTTCACAGTCTCCATGACAACAATATTTGGGCCTTAATAATGTAAAAAAAAGAAATTAAACCCATTTTTAGTGGAAATTCAGAATACAGTAACCTACCATAAGCTTTATATTTGCCTTAAAAATATGAAAAAAAAATAAAACATTTCAAAGCTTTCAGATTTTATATTATGCCAAAAGGGGCCTTTTTAATTTACAGGCTCTTTGACGATATAATGTAACCCGCTTCGGGAGCATTTGGGCTAACACTACATTGGAATATATATATTTGAAAATAGCGTATCTTCAGAATTTCCAATAGACAGTCTCGCGCCCTGGAGTTAAAAATCATTTACTCCTTACAGTGTTGCCACTGCTGGCTTTGAAACTGTCGAGTGTTTAATCAAAAATTCGTTAAAGGTTTAGAAAATATGAAATAGACAATAAAACAAGTTCCAAATAAGAAATTCGGGCTTCCAGCTGCCCATGTTTGATTGGAGGATAACGTTATTCAAAATTTATTGACTCTAGTTAATGTTGTTTTTCCACAATGCTGAAAATATACAAACATTGATGTAGATTCTTCATTATTTAGTTTCATTAAATGTAATACAGAGAGATAATATTTAATGGCAACAATTTGAAAAGTGATTCGGACGTTTAAAGTGATTCGACGCAAAATGCCCTTTCGAGACTAATAGCCCCTTCTGGGATGATGCCCATGTGGGCTAATAAAAATAAACTTACATGAAAATAAACTAACATAATGTGATAGATCATTTCCTACTAAAAACCTTATGAAATTAAATTAATTTGACTAACTATATTTAATTACTATAAACTAATTACCAGTATTATTGGCTTGATTTTCATAATAACGAAGTTCCCACCTTATTAAAACGTTAAACCTTTCAACTGGTATACGTTTACAGAATTTAGCATATAATTGAATAAAAGGGAACGGTCTGTTCCAGTCGGGTTTAAAGATAAATCTTAGATGGGGACGGTTTAATGAGCATTCATTATCCTTCGACTCTTGATCTCAGACTTTAACGTCTTCTTAATTTCCTCATCAGTCTTCCTAACTTATTGGCTAGTCATAACTAATATTTCAGAAACAAATGTTACTCTCATTAAGCATTTTCCAAGCTTAAGCTGTGATCTGGCATTAGAAACTTATGAGCTTCCTCTTAACTACTTCCTTATTTGCAAATGAGGCATGAGGTATACCTTGAAGCTAACGATGATAAAGAATATGATTTTCGCATTTGCAAATGAAGGATCAGAAATATCTAGAAGCTAACAACGCTAAACCATATTTTATATGCTAATACAAATTAATATGAATTTTATGAAACTTAGGGACCATTGAAATTGCATTGAGGCATTCGTAACTCCTTTACTCTTGACGTATTAAGATAAAACAAATAAAAATAGTCGATAAAGATTTTGTCATTGAATAAATAAGATTTATTTTCTGTGTCTTTGAGCACACTAATTTGAAATATGTGCTGATAGGTTTGCTATTAGCAACAGTTTATAAGTGATGTCAGTTTTCGTTTCTTTGATATTTAATAAATAAAGGAAGCACAGAAAACGTTAAAAAGGCGCCCCTTTGGGCGTAATGTAAAACCTGAAAGCTTTCAGATTTTTTTCTTTTTTAAAATTAATTGCTTTTTCTTATTTTGTGAATTTTGAAGACATTTTATTAAAAAATTCATGGACTTGAAAGCGAGAAGTGGCAACATTTTACAAAATAACGCATTTTTATTTCCAGCGACTCCCGAGACTGTTGCTACTCGGAAAACTGTGTGCGAAAATTATTGTTTTCAGAGCTTTTAATTAATATTTCGGCTGTTGAAAGTCATACGAAGAGGAGAGTGGTCCAATGGCTTCCCAAGAAATTTCGGAATCCGGGGGAACCTCTCCCGAAACTCCTCATCATTCCGGAGGAGAAGATGCCACAAACAAACACTCACAGATTTTAATAGTGCAGATTTTTATATTTTAAACTTAGATATAGCAAAAATATTATCTTTCAAAAATCGTAAATAATCTTTGTTTTGTTTAAAGCTTAAAATTGCATTGATCATTTCCTTAGCAGCATTAGCAGCGAATTGGAAGCTATGCACATACTATATGTGGTGTCCCAGAAAAACAGCGAAAGTGTTACATGGCTTGTCCAGTATGTAAAAAAAAACAAATTGTCTGTGAAAAGGTTTTGATATAACTCTGTATTTTTCATTTATGCGACATAAAATACTGTGAAGTCATTTGTTGATGGATAGAGAAATGCAAATTTATTCTCTAGCATATGCGTCTTCAGATTATTGAATTTAACACAAATCGATTTCTTTTCAAGGTGCGGAGTTAAATCATTTGTATACGAGCAGTCCTTAGAGGCTACAGGAAATTTCAGTGTGATGAGGTCACATTAAATCAGAGTTTTTCGATTGTTATAATTTTACGAAAATATCTGTGAGATTGCATCAGAATATGATGCGAACAGCTAAGACAATTTATCAGTTTATTTTGGCGACAGAGTTATTCGCCAATATACTTTGTTGTAACGTGAATAAGCAATTTCATCAGACAAGAACTCATTTCAGTTTAGTACCTAACGTACCTAAAATAAGCCATTATACCCTATCACCATTATTTATTATTATTATTACACCATTTTCTCCTGCAAATATACATGCATCACGAAATTTGTTGCAATAAAATTAAAACCATCACAGTTAATCTTCGAGAAAATTTTGACAATGCCAAACATTTTTAGATGTGTCAGAAATCGTGCAACCCATACCTGGATTGTAGTGAACTTTGTAACGATTGACCTGAATCTACAAGTTTGGCAAAGATTCGATAAATCTTTTGTAATAAATGGAGATTTCATGAAACATAAATTTCACTTACATTTAATTCTACAGACGCGATTCATTGAGAAATAAGCAAAAAGGCACCCAAGGATTTTAATATTTTATTTAAAAAAACTAATTATTTGCAAAATTGGAGCAATATGATATAAGAAATTTCGACGTATGCCAGCACATGAGGACGACATATCTTTCTTTTCTTTCCTAATTCTAATGAAGGAATAAGAGCCACTTTCCCTTAGAAAGGCATCCATAGGCAAATAGCCATCGTAGCTTTGCTACATTCAAATAGTAATCGAACTACGAGGATTTCTCCAAATAGCAGCAATAAAGCATCTGCACACACTTGAGTTATAACGTATTACTCCCGCCTTCTTCGCATGCCTTCGTGGTGTAGTGGTCAGCACGCTGGGCGCGTATTCCAGAGGTCCGTGGCTGGCGTCCCGGCGAAGGTGTTGCTCATTTTTCTTCTCACCTGCTTCCAAATAAATACCTAATGTCTCTACAGAGTGTTATTGTTCTATTAATCAAGTGTACTATCCATTGGTAAAGACAGGTACACTCAGCTGTAAGAAAAATTAATAATTAGAAATATTGTTACTGATCATTATGTATATGGATCACAATAAGCATTCGTCGATACGTTATGATGTCTGCATCATTTAATAATTTAAAGTTACATGTACCGGGTGACCCAAAAGTCCGTTAATATTTGAAAATTGAATAATTCACGGAATAATGTAGATAGAAAAGTAAAAATTGACACACATGCTTGAAATGAAAGGGGTTTTATGAAGTGTAGTTTCGCATTGATCTTCCACTCCTCCTTCCTATCACCAAACTCCCAAGAGGACTTTCCGTTCGTTGCGCATTTTGAATATCCCTTGAAACGCAGACACTATACGCTTGTAAACATCCATGTCCTCTCCAGGATCTGAACTCGGGTCCATCGGTTCGGCAATCATGTTTACTATTACTACCACTATATCGCGTGGGCGGTACGCGGTAGTTACAGCATGTCACCGGTATTGAGCGTTGCAGGGTTGTGAGCAAGAGAAAAGTGATTGAGAGGGAAGAGGCTGTGGTAGGGCACGCTTAAAAGGAGAGACCAATAAGTGCTCGACACCCAAAAGTAAGGATGTGTTGGAACGTGCTCGGGATAGAAACTGAAAATGCCAGTATACTTTGTCACTTTCTATGATTAGATTGTATCCTTTGGAATGAGGATAAGCCTTTTAGTATTTTAAAATGAATGCTCGCCACACAGTCGTAGAACAGATTCTCCAGCTGGTATTACATACCAGTAAAATGCATGAAATGTCGTTCATTAATTTATTTCCCTAAGATATTCATACTGACAGAAATACATAATACAGGAACATTTAATGCAGGATAGTTCACTAAATTGGGTGAAATTATACTGTTTCCCCCTTTAATCATCTGATATTTTCTTAACAGGATTTTTTCAGTTTAGTTTTTACATCTAACATAACAACGTAACATAACATAACATATTTGTCCATATACGGTAAACAATGATTCCGTCTGTTTGAATAAAGCAGCTCAATCAAGAAATCAACTCAATGATGAAAAATGTCAAATTTCATGAATCGGAACATTTCTCGAAGAAACAGTAACGGTAGAGAATATGAAGAAAAAATATTATTACAATTTCCAAGACAAACTGCAATGGAATCCTTAACTAATTTTCAATCACACTGAGTAACTTCAATAACAACTTTGCAAGGAAATTTCAGGAAAAGATGAAAAGGTCGGACAGTAATTAAATAGTGTTAACTAATCATTTTTGATTAAAAATGAAAAAGGAGGAAAATTTAAAAATGGAAAAAAGAAAGGGGAGTTTAATTAAATATTAAGCAGTGAAGATAAAATTTCAAGTAATTGATTTTATTCATTGAATTTATTTACTACGAAGATTATAGATTTATTTTTTGTATTATTTAGAATAACTTTACTCTCTGATATAGCATGCAACTTTAGTTTTAAATTTCAAATAACCTGCTCAATATTTTATGACAATTTCTTTCATAATATTTTCTATCCCTTTTCTTCTTCTCGTTAGAATTCTTAAAGAAGTTTCTCAGGCACATAAACACTGATTCTTCGTTTTACATACCTTCGATTACAAAAACTTCCAAAAGAAGATTCTAGGAAAATTATACATGAATCAATTACAACTAATTTGTCTGCTATTTAATGCAAGCATATACTGATAATGAAATTATAAAAACTAATGTTGTCAAAATTCGCAAAACAATTACATTGACCAAATTCCATCCAACCAATAGCCAGATAGCCCTCGAATGCTTTGCAGTAGTCAAATAACCCCCCAAAAATCCAACCAAATTTGACGTATTTTTAAAGCAGTAAATATCAAATTATATAATATAAAATAATAAAAAGGTAATCGCCTATATTAATTTATTAATAATTATATATATTAATTTATATATAATATAAATTAATATAGTGTACTACTACCAAAAAATCGCATATAAATTAATATAGTCGATTTTTTTAAAACGCATGTCGAGGTATCCTTTACAGTTTTTATTCTTGGACGTTTGCTTTGCCAATAAAAACTAAGTACAGCTGCTAGTAACGGAGTGGATACTTTGAAAGAACAAACAGTCACTAAATGTTCTTTTGAATCTTTTAATATCTTCTATTTTGTAAAACATTTTTATGATTCTATTCTCAGCGTTTTGTTTTTAACAGAAATGTATTTGCTACATTTGTTTTCCTTCTATTTATAGGTTGAAACGTACCCAAACAGGCATAAAACTAAACTAAAGAATAACATTAGAAGAAATTTTTTCAGTAGGGAATAGCAACTTTCAGTAGCAGCTGTTGTTCTAAGCAAACATCAGCTGCAATTGAAAGGTAAACTGCTGAGAGCCGTTTTTCTATTCGAATAACTTAATTGCTTTCAGTTACGGTTTTCTATAAAAACAGCTGTATAAGATTATTCTATATTTACGAATTTAAAAAAATTCTTTTTTGTCTTTTCGGACATAAGGAGTTTTTAAATTTTCCAAAGATTTTTATTTTCATGTAATAATAAACTTCGTTTCAAATTTTTTATTAAAAAGTAATAAATTGTTTCTGATTTAGCAGTGAATTTTTTCACTTGTCATTTAAGCTATTTCAGATGTAATTTTAAATATTTTTCTCGTTCTTCCCTTCTTATGTTAGCATTCAAGAGAAAAACATGTGTGTAAATCGCGTAACTCAGAAAATGATTCAGAAATAACTTTGCTACATCTGCTATTTTATTTGATCATTTAATTGATTTATTTTGCTTCACAATCTTTATTTTCTAAACATCTGATAATTTCACTAGCATCTCGTTATTAGAACCGTAAAAAGTGGCATTTGATCCTACTGTAATCTGAGATCGAATCAGATAGCTTCATCATGTTTTTCACAATTTCCTGCAAACCACAAATATGACCTCTCCTAAGCATTTCTGTCAGAGAGGAGGATACCTTCTTCAAAGTATCCTATTTAATAAAGACATCCCTTCACTTGGCAGAGTTCCCTTAAACGAGCGGCCTCCGACTGGCTGCACTTTTGTCGCCGAAGTTATTTTACACAGCCCGAAGATATTTCAGTCATGAATTTGTTGCAAATACAGTTTAAAAAATAGTTCAAGATTTTGATTATTTAAATTCCGAGTTTATACTGTTTTCATTACTATTAAAAACTAACATGAATTACTCATTAGAAAATCTATACATAAAATTAACTAATTTACAATGTAATATAAATCTTATTCAAATTTTAAAGATACAGATTTTATTAAATTTATTCCCAATTGTCAAAAATAAATACAAGTTTATCTACAAATTTTATCACTTTGTTCGGAAATACACTGTCCTCCAAAAGTTAAGGAACAACATGGTTTTTGTGACTAATTTGAGAATGAAACAATGGAAAAACAAGAGATTTAGAGGCCATGTTCACTGAACAGTTCTTTAATGAATGCGACATAGAATGTTTCCAAAGTTCAACACAAACAGGAATTAAAACAAAAAATTGCACTCTTGGCAGAGAATTCCAGTCTTTTTTGAGGAAAAATGTGTTAGTAACATTACAAAAATGGGTTTTAATCAGGAATGTGTCCACCTCTAGCTGCAATACATTGGCGGCAGCGACGTTCCGTGCTGTCAGTTAAGTTGGCGGTCAGTGAAACAGGAAGCAACAACCCAACACGGAGTAATCTGTGTTCAAACTCATTTAAGAACCTTAGAGAAAGACTTAAAGCAGCAACATGTCTGCCAAGGTAGTCCCATTCAGGTCTGAGGATTAAGCTGGCTATTTCATCCGCTCCATACCGTGACCCTCAGTATATTCTTCAGCAACACGAGCTTAGTTCGGCCACGCATTCTCGCCCATCCGAAGAAATTCAGGACCAATAGCAACAGCATATGGGCGGACCTACTGATCAAGGATCTTATCTGAATATCTCACACTAGTCAAATCTCCTCCATGGAACATATGCAGGTCAGTGTGACCACCGACAGTGATCCCAGCCCAAACCATTATTCCACCACCTCTGTAACTCTGTCTTTCCACAACATGGGATTGGTTGCATCTGGTGTATTGTTCCCTTCAGATCAGCTGACGACCTGTGTCACTCTTCAGTGGGAGCTGGACTCGTCTATGAACAGAGCAGACTCCCATTGTTGAGTGGTCCAGAAGACGTGTTATCTTGCCCAACATAAAAGGACATCTCTGTGGCCTCGGGTCAAAAGCACACAGACAACTGGTCGTCTTGCATACAGGATTGTATTGTGCAGACGTCTGCGCACTGGAGTAGCTGAGATTTCTTTTTTCTTTTGCTACCAAATGATCTACCATGGGCTGAGGAGCAGCAACGTTGCTCCTCTTTCGGGTTGAAAGAGCTAAATAACGTTCTTCTGGAAGTGTTGTACTCTTGGTCTGCCTGGAACATGTCTTCTAGACATAGAAGCCACGGATTCAAACTGATTTCATAGTCGGTAGACCACACTACGAGAGACACTGAGACATCTTGCAGCACCAGCTTGAGACATACCATTTTCATCCATCAATGTCCGTCACCTCAAATAATCAGCTACACAACTTCTCCTGGGCATTGTTAGAGTCTTCTGGATATTGTCAACGAAATTGCTGATAACAATTGAAGAACAACACTCATGAACAAAACTTACAGTTTTTGCATTTTTTCTCCAACTCCTATACAAGTATTAATTTCTCTAAAATAATAGTGGTAGCTATTGTATTTGTATTATTATTTGTGTATAATGGTAATGTTGTATTTTCTTAAACTTCGTCTTTGTCCTGCATATAAACTTTGAATTTAAAAACTACTGACATTTATGTAATGGTGAGCTTTGAAAAACGTGCTGTTTAACTTTTGGAAGGCAGTGTACATTTAAACGTGAATAGCGTTTTCTCACAGTTCAAAATTAATAAGAAAAAGGCCTGATTAACAGATCAGCATATAAAATATCTAATGAAGATCATATCTACCAATATCCGTCCACGTTTAAAAACTTCATTAAATCGAAACGAGATCAAGTGTGAAGTTGCAGTAAGAAATGAAAGTAGTTTATAATTATTTACATAGAAATATATGCATTTTCATTTTTGTCTCAAAAAAAAATTAATTATTTTTTCTCAAGTTTTATCCTACTTAGAACCTTTTCTCTGAAATTTCTATATTGGTTAAAAAAGTTTTCTTAATTTCTTTCAGTTTAAATTAAAGAAAATTACTAAATATTTAAGTAATATGTTCCATTTATTTTAAATAATCATTGTCTAATCGTCAGTCATCAATCATAATCGTCAATTATCAATCTAAAATTTTAATATTTAGCTATTACAAAGGGCAATCATTAACACTGTCTTACAGGTATCAAACTTCATGTTACCTTTAAGACAGTTTTATTGGAAACATTCTACAGTTTCATGTAGATTTCAAGATAGACAATAAATATAAAATTTTGAAATTTTTTTCCTGGCTATAATTTTATTATTATTGATGTGCTTTTTAAAAAATAATTACTATACGAAATTTAAAACTTACTTAAAATACTTTTTATGTTGTTAATATATTTACATTTATTTTTTATTTCGTTAGTAGGACAATTTGGTATTTTGTGATTATCCTGTCGACCTGTAAACGCTCGCGAAAATGTGCAAATCCTTTGACGCCATCATAATGAAAACCAATTTCCAAAATAAACATTCTAAATTCATTAAATTTATCAAATAATATTAATAATAAAATAATAATACCAAAAAATGTAATTGTTATCTTACGCAATAAAAAGATGTACTAAAAAGAATCAAAAGAAGGTAAAAACCTGTGTTTTTTATAATTACACATTAAATTATGCTTGATTCTAATCATGTATATTATCATAAATCATTTCGGCGGCCAATAATCCTTGATAGCTTTTAAAGAGCAAACAAGCAAGTCATTATCCTTGTGCACTCTCCTCCACATTTAAATACGAATCCAAGTGTTTTCAGTTAGTTCCGCGGTGTTTCTTCATTTTATTAAACCAAACAATCGTTCCATATTTTGTGTAGGGGTATACTAGGTTCAGGATACACAAAATTATATCGATGATTTACTTTAAAGTGTTGGAATCCATCTGCTTCCAATTCAGCAGTTTTGTAAGTTTTCCATTAGTCTGAGAAAATTGTAATTTCTTTTGCAATGTTGTTCCGAATTTCAGCCCTTAGAGTTACTGCATTTCGATTGGGAAAATTAAACACTCTCTTGTCTCTCTGCAGAGTCCAATAGATGTCCATTGTTCTGGAAGAATACGACCGACTTGGTTTTTGCGCTTCTCAAAAAGGATCTCATCTATCTCTACAATTTTGTTTGGACCTCCTATTTGTTTCGAATCACGTTGTAGAAGCTATGAGTGCACACTTCCCTCATATACTTGTTATAATAAAAAATTGTCTTTCCTGTTAAATCCAGCTATTTTTTTTCACCATTCAATTGATTTTATTTCTTGTAACCAGCAGTAAATAAACCGGAACGCAGTCAAAAGCGGGAGTTTTAAGCCCTCCAACCACGTGCCTTTTCGAGTAGCTACTCGTTTATCGCACCTCCTTACATTGCATTGCCATTGATTATCAGTTTGATATACAAAGCTATATCATGGCACACATTTTTTTCGAAGAAATTATTCCACACTCTTGAAAATGTGCCACTGCACTAGTGGTGCTAGGGAAATCCTAAATTCGAATCATTTTGCAGCGGAGTAAAAAAATGAAGTATATTTCAACAGGCTAAAGAAAACTAACTCGCGTAGCCAAGGATTAGACAGTTATTTGCGGTTATTGGCGCATAAGCTACCTTTCGATGATAATATTGAGTTTGGCGAAAATGGTCGACGAGATAATCTCAAAGTTCGAAAATGGTCGAGGTAATAGTCGCAAAGTACCAGCTTTTAAAATTTTTTTAAAACAAATTCTGGCGTATCGGCTATTTTCAGATAATGCTTGCGGCCAGTGGTAATTTCAGTTTGAGACCACCGTCTTAAGTGATTTACCAACAATTAATAAATCATATCTGATAAAAGCAAAGTTAAGAATTATTCCAATTAGTTTAGTTATTTAGTTTATTTAGTTGTCACGCTAACAGCCCTTTAAAATGTAACAACAGTGAGATTTTTTATTAGTGTGCGTTAAAAATAATGTGCTAGATTCAAATTGCTAATGAATAGATCTCGTAACATACGGAAATATTTATAACGTATACCGAAGATGCATTTATTCGCGTTACAGCAAACATATTTAATCTGTTTTAGCCTCTAGTGTTATTGTTATTATAATAATGAGCTTATAGAACTTATGAGACGGCCATTTTTTGCTCTTAATCTCATAGTAGTGTAATAACTATTCTACATTATTATACTACTATAAGATTAAAGCAAAAAATGTCCGTCTGTTACAGGCAGTAGAGCAGGGTTTCTTAACCTGTGGTTCATGGACCCCTTGGGGGGTCCATGGGTCATATTTTGGGGGTCTGCTGACTGCTCCTAATTTTTAAAATGTTTGCATCAATATTTAAAAAAAAAACTTTTTTTGTCACGGGCAACCTCTGTGAGCCGTCTGTCTGCCATTTCTCAATAATAGAAACCTCTCAATAATAAAGACCACAAAAGAACATTCGCAAACCATATAAAATTTGAAATTTTTAGAAACACAAAGTAAGCTTTGAATTTTACTTCACTTGGAAATAAAGTGACGTTAAAATCAGTTCCGAAAAGTTCTTGCAAATTTTTAAAACAAAATATTTGTTTTACGTTTTCATAAGTTGTAACTAAAGTATTTTTTTTTCAAGTGTATTTTTGTGTCTAAATGTTTGTTCTTAATGTTTCATTCGATTATTTGATATTTTTTGTAGCCCAAAATGTCCAAAAAAAGGAAGTATGATGAAAATTATGTAAAATATGGATTCTGCTGCATGAAGGAATCGGACGGTGTTGAAAAGCCACAATGCTTTCTGTGTGGAAAAGTTTTGGCAAACGCCAGTATGAAACCTGCAAAATTGATAGAGCATCTCAAATCTCTTCATCCTGAAAATGCATCTAAAGATCTATAATTTTTTACAAAGAAGAAAGCCCAGTTTTTGAAATCTGGAACATTAACCAAACTTGGATTTGGTATTTCACAAAAATCTTTGGTTGAGGCATCTTTCAGAGTTGCATATCGTATTGCCAAAAGTAAGAAACCGTATACTATTGGAGAGACATTAATTAAGTCATGTGCGCTGGAAATGGTTGAATTAGTTTGTGGTCTGGAACAGAGAAAAAAACTTGAGGCTATTCCATTGTCCAAGGATGTGATACATTCAAGAATAGTTGAAAGTTCTTGCAATATCTTGAAACAGATCATCGGTGAATTGGAAGCATCGCCATTTCCCTTTAGTATGCAACTGGATGAAACTACAGACATCTCGAATTGTAGTTAACTTCTTGTTTTTGTTCGTTACGTGTCTGCTGATACTATCAAAGAAGAATTCTTATTTTGTGAGCCTCTTTTGCAAACTACAAAGGCAGTTAATGGTTTAGCGATTTTAAATGTTTTCTTTTGCACACACGACTTCGACTGGAAACAAAAACTTCAGTCACTTTGTACGGATGGAGCACCAGCGATGCTTGGCAATAAATCTGGTTTTGCCCATTTGGTAAAAAAAAGAGGCTTCTAATGTTATTGTTACACATTGTTTTTTACATAGACATGCAATGGCTACAAAACTCTTCCTACCAGCTTAAAAGAAGTATTGTCAATAGTTATTAAAACTGTGAATTTTATTAGAAGTAGAGCTCTTAATCATGGTCTTTTTAAAACACTGTGTCAAGAAATGAACACAGAACATGAGGTACTTCTGTACCACACGGAAGTGCGCTGGCTGTCACGAGGGCAGGTTTTGAAACGAATTTTCATGTTGAAGACAGAAGTATCACTTTTTTTAGAAGAAAAAGATAACTCACTTTTCGAATATTTCAAGAAAAGATTTTATATGTAAATTTGCTTACCTGCAGACATTTTTAACCACATGAACGATATATGTCTTTCAATTCAAGGGCTTGATACAACAATTATGGATGCCACTGAGAAACTACAGGCATTTTTATTGAAAATGTCACTTTGGAAAATTAGAATTCAAAATGGGATATATGCAAACTTTCAAATGTTGGACGAAGAGCTTTTTGAAAATGGATCTTGGAAAGATAGTTTGTTATTGAATAACTTGAAAAATGAAATCTGTGAACATCGGGAAGTACTTCCAGTTTCATTTGAAAAATATTTCAATTCGGATGGAATACATATAAAAGATGAGTTGTGGATTCTTAATCCTTTTCTTTGTGATATTGACTGTATCAATGACATGAACCTTGCCAAAGATGAGCTAATTGATTTGAAAACAAAGTCCTTGTTAAAAATGGATTTCGATTCAAAAACTCTTGGGGAGTTTTGGTGTTTTTTAAGAGAAGCCTACCCATTGCGTGTAAAACGAGCTATGACAGCCATTATTCCCGTTTGCTACAGTATATCTTTGCGAAGCGGGATTTTTCACACTTGTCACAATAAAAAGAAAACATCGAAATCGACTGAATGTCGAACACGATATGCGCGTTGCTTTGTCGAAAACTATCCCTCAATTCAATCTGTTAATCAAGGAAAAGCAGCAACAGCCTTCACATTAAAAATTTTAATTTCTTCAAATTTTTTATACTATTGAAATAAAAATATTAAAATAATTAAATAATAAAACATAATATATTTTGTAATAAATGATGTTTAAGCAATTGTTTTTCACAGAGGGGTCTGTGACACATTTAAAATTTTTAAAGTGGTCCATTGTGCCAAAAAGGTTAAGAAACACTGCAGTAGAGCATTGTGAGAACAGTAAAATAATTTACTCTCTCTTGCTATCACATAAATGAAGTTTGGTAGCCTTTTATATAATTTTCTTATAATATTCAATGAAGAAACAACATAGCTTCTTTAACAAAATTTAATTATCATTGTAGTCATTTAAAGATTGTATCATTGTATCATTTAAGCATTGTCATACATGTTTCTGAACTTTTCCCAGTTCATGATATCAATATGAATTTTTGGCAATGTTTTATATGCCTTTTATTTATTAAACATCACTTTCTTCGCACTTACGCCACATAAAATTAAAAAAACAAAAGCATAAGATCTCTAAAACCAGCATATCGTTTAGAATTCTTAATAGAGTCAATTGTTATTACCATACATTTCTTATATTCGCCGTATATTTCATATCTGCTACATTATTTCTCTTTAAAAATCGTGCATAGCAATAACATTTGGTGGCGGCATCCTTTTGCTTGAAAAGAGGTTCGACGCAAGAATGAAACGAATACAAAATTGAGGATCGGGGCTAATATATTTAATTGCTTCATAATGAGCTTCTATTCTTTGCATTTGACATAAATCCAAGAATGTATTTAATGCTAATAAGTGCAATATATTGCTCTCAATCATATGCATAATTTTAATAGCAAATGTGAGAAGTTTTCGATTACTTCATAATATATACACTCTGTCAAAAAAAATATGCACCCAAAAGAAATCGAGTTGCAATCTCGGAAGATGGCAGGAATGTAGTTTGTAAGAGCTGTGCAAATGATTTAAATTTGGACGCTAAGCGCGTTATGCGCATATGAGATGCGCAGTTTAGAAAATTTAAAAGCATAATTGCTCATGCCGTAGGATTATCCTTTTCTCAAGCAGCACTCCTCTAGTCAGTGAATAGGTTCATGTGACCTGCAACCTCAAAATTGTGAGCTGATGTGAAATTTTCCACTTACTTCAACATTATATACATAGTTTCTGCCTTGGATGCGTCTCAACCAGTTCCATGTCGTTGCTGTTCCCGTGGGAACTTGTAACCCCGTTGCACCTTCAACGCTGTCTTCTAGACCCACAGTCATGCATGCCATTACTTCAAGCGCTAATTTAGGCACCAATATCATGACAGACGGAACACATTGTATGAAAATACACAATAATCGCGGCTTACAGCGAGACTTGGAACCGTAAGGCCATTCAAACGAATTTGTCGACTTGGATAGACGGTATTGTGACTACAGATGCCTCTGAGATATAACCGGCGGCACCACGAACAGTTGTCGGACTTTGAGAACAGGCGCATAGTAGGCCTCAGAGAAGCAGCAGGTTGGTCGAACAGGCGTATCGGCCGCCACCCTGGTCGAGGTGATGTGTTAGTTGTCGGTGTTGGCGACAATGGATTACGGGAGGTCTACCGTCGCGGAGGGTCAGAGCGTCCCAGGAATACAAATGGCCGCACAGCCACTTCCGTACCAACAACTTCACTAGGTGAAAATGGTGACCAATGGTGAAATGAAATGAGATGTTCTTCAAACATGAAGCGGAGCTGAACAGTTAGTGCAAAGGAACTGTACCTGTGCGACCAATGGTGAGATTCTGGCGCTCCACCCATTTCTACTTGCACCTGTAGTAATTAATATTAATTAAGAATTGCATTTATTGCTTTAAATTGCTTAGTTTGTTATCCAGTAACAGAGAGATTAAATTTGAAAAAAAAATTAAATATCTTAATCTCTGCTGAATGGCAACAGACTAGCTCCTGGAACATATAAATGTTTGATATCAGGCAGTGCAATCCATTTCCTTTAAATTTGAGTTTTTTTATTGCACTTGAAAGGCAAATCTGTTACACTATGTTGAGTGGGGGGAACATTTCATTTCAATCGCAGATTTTTCTGATTAAATTTGAAACATAAATATCTTATGCATTGCAGGATGACAACACATTGCTATTATATGGCTGCGGTTGTTAATCAAGAATTCATTAGCATGGTCTGATGATACCGACAATAAATGCTATAATTACGGGAATGCACAGTTTCTTTTTCTGCCAGTCTTGCTTCTACCTGTAAGCATTCTTGCTGCGTTGTGTTATAGTAATCCAGCTTAGCTGAGTACCCAGCGTTGCCTGGGCTTTATACAGAGTGAAGAGGGTTTATTTAGGGGGATAAGAGGTAGTGTTTTTAAATTCTCAGGTTCCGCAGCCATTATACTCTATTTTTGTTCCAAGATAACTAGTGCAAAATTTTACAAAGTTCAGATAAAAATGTAGAACAATGTTTGATGTTATCAGAAACTAATACGGCACTATGTAATGGTTTCAGTCGGTAATTACTTTCTTATCAGTTATGTCTTTTTTCGGAAAATTAAAATGTTTTCTAAAATAACTATCACTACGAATGATTTCTTCATCGGTTTCGAAATATTCGCGAAAAACTGATGGAAAGCTTCATTAAATTCTCCTTTAAAGCTTTTACTCTGTTTTGGAAAATTCAACATTGTTTTAAAGAGTAAATGAACGCGGCACTATCTAACGGATTAGTGAGAACTGATACAGGGAACGTAAAAACGGTGATGTCTGAGTGTGGGGCCCGTGGGGTGGGGTTCCGAAATGTTGCGTAGACCTCTGTTTAGGTAGGCAAAATTTTAGAAAGGTCAAAATAAAACTATAGGTAATGTACGAGTTACGTACACACAAACTCGCATTTTTATATATACAGATCATTTTAACGAATCCATCTCGCACAATTTCACAGGTTCAGTCAGTAAATAATAATAACTGAAATTAATTCTTTTATGTTAATTGCTTTTAAATCGCTAAGTTTAGTAATTAATTACAAAACAAGTTTGAAAACAAATAAATATTTGGCGCTTTGCAGAACGGAAATACACTGCTGCGAGGAAAATAAAAATATAAAAATACTTTATTTCCAGAAATGGCAACTTATTTCTTTTAAATCGCCGTGTTTTTTTATTAAATTCGAAAAACTTATATATTTCGAGTGGCAATACAGTTCTTCTATATCGCCAAGTTTTCCGATTAAGTTTGAAACATTTGCAAGAGTTTGCCTTACGTTTTGCAAGAGTCGCAATACTAAATTCTAGTGATGACCGAAGACATGCTGTGTTTACCGAGTTGTATTCTAATAGATTATGCAGCTCTTCAAAAGTTATTTATCTAATAAATTATTGTTTTAGAGAAAGAAAATCCTATGATATAGTACAAAAAATACGATTAAAATATGGATAACTGTTTCAAAGATTTCACTACCTAAATCATTTTGGAAGTCGCTACATGCAACCCACCTCTATTTTATAATTCAGTAAGATAATTTTTCTTGCGGATTTCTAGATCAGAAAGAGTATCTAAGAATATTTATAAGAAATCAGAGTATTGCCTCTTCATTCTCAATAACGTACACATTGATTGACATCATTATCACCCCCAACGCATCCGGGCACCTTCCGGATACTTCGGTGCAGAAGGTACTACAGTGGTCTGCCAAACTTAAGCAACAGCAGGTTTTGTCCATAACTTCACAAGAAATCAACTGAGAGACATGATATGCAGATAAGAAGGAGAGTATTATGTACGTAAAGGATGACGAAAGCTGAAAAAGGAATACAATGCATACGGCATGTAATCAAACAAAAACAAGCTTTATTGAACGCATAGTATCGTGACTCATGATTGTCTATCCAAGAGGAAGAACAACAAGCAAATGTTCCTTAATATGGGATATGCCCTCCCCTCACTGCAATGGTTACTTCGCACCGTCTCCACATGCTCAGAACTAGCTGGTGCAATTTGCGGTAGGAGTGCTCATTCCTCAATCAGCATCTGTTTGAGTTGTTGGGTCTTCTCCGGAGGATGTAAGCGTGCTGCAATGCGTCTCCCCAAAGCATCCCACACATGTTCGATGGGATTTAAATCTGGAGAGTTCGCTGGCCAATCCATTCGAGTGATATCTACACTTTCCAGTAGCTCCTCAACAGCAAGAGTCCGATGTGGCCGTGCATTGTCATCCATAAAAATTAAGTCTGGGCCAATGGCACCTCGGAACAGACGCACATGGGGAAGGAGTACCTCCTCACAATAGCGATCCCCGGTTACAGATCCTCTGTTGAAAACGTGGAGCTCAGTTCGCCCGTTCAGCATAATTCCCCCCAGACAAGAACTCCAGGACCACCGTTACGGTGTCTTTCCTTGATGTTACTGGGATAAAACCGGGTCCCGACATCTCTCCAAATCAAAACGCGTTGAGAATCGCTTCTGCTACTGAACCGACTCTCATCCGTAAAGAGGACACGACTCCATTGAACAGTTGTCCAGTTTTTGTGCTCTCTGCACCACTGTAAACGGTGGCCAACTTTCAACGGGAGGCAGCTTTCAGGACGGCGAGCGAATAGGCCCCCTTTGTGAAGGCCTCTGGCCACAGTAAACCGCGACACTTGTCGCCCCGTTGCTGTATAGAGTTGCTGAGCAATGGCGCTTGCTGACTGCCTCTTATCGTCTGCAGGACGATATATCGGTCATCCCCTGCAGATGTCGTCCTCGGGCGGCCACCACCAACCTTTCTAACAGCTGTACCTGTAGTTTGGAACGCTTTCCAAGCGCGCGAAACGACATTTTGCAGCTAGACTGGTGACAGTACGCCCCTCCTCCAGCTTTCCGATCATTCTTCCACGTGTGAAGTTGTCCAGGTGATTTCTTCTAGCCATATTTCACGAACTGACTCACTGGCACTTGCAGCGAATATGCTGAATTGCGTCTCCGTCCTTCCCTTTATTCTACTGTTGAGCTGCGCGCGCCGACATCACGCGTTTTTTGTACGCTCACGTCGCCTCTGACGTTTCGTTCCTGATATTTGCATACGCATGACGTTTCTACTGACTTACGTGTTCATTGTACTTATCTCCAGACCTCCTTTTCTGCAGTTTCATGGCTATCTGCTAAATTCTTATATTGTTGCTTAGGTTTTGCACACCAGTGTACTTCTGCATATACCATATAAACAGTGGTAAGGTTACGAAGTAGACAACAGTTTGTTTTTTCACTTACCTAGGAGAGCTAGTAAATAGCATTAAATTGCATGTTGTAATAAAAATTCTGCTTTTGTAAGCAATTAATGGTAACTTTTCTAGCTCCTTCCTTGTACAAATCTGTAATAAAACATTTAGAATCAACAACATATTATAAAAACACTTATTTCAAAGTTATATGAATTTAAAAAATTAAAGTCGTAGTTTGTTGCCTCCAGTGCTAGAACCCAACGCTGACTGGCAGTTTTGGATTCCGTCACCTTCTTTTTACTTCCTTATGCAAAGTAAAAAGGAAGTATTGCAATTGCGAAAAATTTCGAGTACCATATTTCAACGAAAATGTCTATTTTGACCGCTATCGAATGCAATTTAACGAAGTTTTTGAGTGATATTCGTACGTAAGAACAAAATAAAGGACTTTTTAAAGAAAATATAAAACTGATTTAAAATGCATTCTCAAGAGAGTTTTTCGTGGCATCTGTGCGTACGTACGTATATATGTATATATCTCGCATAACTCAAAAGCGCGTAGCCTCAGAACTTTGAAATTTTGTATACTGCTATAACATGCAGAAGTGCATCTATATATATATATATCCACATTGTTACTCGGCACAGTGAGCTCAGTTCTTTTCATTCTTATATGTTGGTATATTGTACATTTGTTGCTTTAAAAATGACTGAAATATGTTATTCCTATCTTCTGGTTAAGGGTTTTTGTGCATGCAAGTAATATGCATTTAGTAAATATGCATGCAAGATTTGTAGCATTATCAACAATTTAAAAGTTGTTTAAGTGCGGCTAAGCCTAATCATTTTTCTCATGGCGGACATAATTGTTTATATTTGAAACTTAGCAGTATAGTGTATTTGTTGCCAATCTAGAAAAACTAAGCTTCGCAACAACAAAGATAACGCCTGCTTTTATCATTGCGAATTAAATCATGCTTAATCCACTCCGGAATTTATTGGAGGAAATAAGTGTTTAAGATTTACTTCGTAATTTGTAATATAGATATTTTAAGTTTTTATATATTTTTGAATTGTCGCGAAGTGAGAACTGAATTATTTGAATGAGAAATACTGAATAGTCTGCGAAAAACTGCTTTTTTTGTTTAATTCCTTTTACACATCGTTTTAGATTTATTATAGCATTTGAATAGAACATGTGGCAACGATTAGGTAATTATCCAGATGATGTACATAACTTTTGTGCATTGTGATGTGTTATAAAAATGAATAATATGTAACGCTGTTAAGTAAAGCTAGCGCCAGAGTTCCGCTGTGGTAAACAAATATAGTGAATTTTAAAGAGTGCATTTATTCTATTGTGCTTTATGCGCTATTGATGAAACAGATTTAATTCAATCCAGTATGTTTAAATGAAATGCAAAATGCGTATATTTTAATATTCCGCACAAGGAAGTCATGAGGTATACACATCAAATTTTGTTTCTCCTGGAAAGGCAAGAAACGTACTTCGATACTTTCAAATAATGGCGCAAAATCAGATCTTTTTATAAAGCTGAAGTGACGTAAAGGAAGATTTAATAAAATTTCATTTCAGTGTCCTTGTATCTCTTGCTTGTGTTTTGAGATTGTGGCAAAAATTTTTAAATTGAAGTTAAAGAAATTTCTTTGCTTTCATAATAAATTGGCCATCACTTCCGGTCTTATGGCGAAGCTTAAGTGGGCTAAGTGCCCTGAATGAAAAAGAAAAATAAAATTAGTGAAATCATTTGTTGGCATATTAGCAGATTAGTTGTTAGTAGTTAGATTAGTTGGTATATTAGCAGAAGACTGAAACAAATGTTTTTTCTCTAGATAAATTTTAATCTTAAATAATAAGTGCAAGAAAAGTGTATCTCAAAATCTTAGTTTTAATATTTTATTTAGAGAATAAGACGGTTTATTTTGCAACTGCTTTATTGTTTTACGATATATGTACCATTTTGAGGTCATTTTTTTATTCAAATTTTTAATTATTTAATTAAATATTCTAACTTTAGCTCATTAAACTGCTAAATCAATATCTCATAGAAAGCAGTGATGAAATATATTATGAATTAATAAAATATAATTAATTATAAATTATTATCAAAGTTTCCAAGAAGTAATAACAACATTATAAGCTGAAGGAAACATCTTTTCCTTTATAGCAATAATACCTTTCAAGTTATGAAATTTTCAAATTTATAACGGCAGTATAGTTACGACTCGTACACAGAAACCGCACCAAACATAAAACAATAACAATAAAAGACTGAAGCCTTTTAATAACTTTCGACATATTTCCTAGATTTACGTCATTCTTGAAGTAAATTTCCAAGCAATTCAATAGCGGTCTCAAGACGCAAAAATATTTTCCTCTTAATATGTGTAATAAAGAAAACTGAGAGGCTTATCACTTTAATTAACGTTTCCTAATGACTAAAGCATAAGAAAGTATTTCTGGGCATTCGTTTAAAGGGTAATATGTTTTCGAAGAAAGTTATAAGTGGAATGCTTTTTAATTTACAGGTTATCTTTCGGAAGAATCTCTTTCAGTAAACAATACTTAGAAGGAAAAGAACACTTCCAATTAATTGCTTAGAAATTTAGCCTATGTGGGTGTTGTTGCTAACTGGATTTAAAAATTATTTGTTATTTCTGCTGCCCTTAGCTTAATTGTCGCTAAAAGATTTTCGCAAAAATGTGAGATCAAATATCTAGACGTCTAGATATGCATTTCTAAACATAGCCTTTTATTCAATTAAAATGTAGCTATTTATAAACACTGGAAAGTTAATTACTCAATAATTTAGTTTTCTTTCAATTTTTTTCCTGCACAGTAGTGGGGAGTACATCCTCAAATAAAATGCTTCTTAGAAAACAGGAAATAAATACAAAACCAGACTGGATATTATTAAACTGATTCGTGAAAATATGGAGGATAAAATTAAAAAGATACTTTACTAAATTATAAGGTAGTTCCTCACTCTTTTCTGAAGGCCTTCATGGTATAACGGTAGCATAGTCGGCGCGCATTCGAGAGGTTCAGGTACGAGTGCCGGCGAGGGTATTGCTCATTTTTCGTGTTTCTTCAAAAAGTTTAATGAGTCTACAGTGGCGCCCGAAATAAAAGGTGCTGGTTGATGATTCTTCACCACCAAGATTTGGTCATTGGGTCACCTTATCCCGTCGCCCTTTAAAAGTGGGAGTACATAGGGTATTTTCTTCCTCCTTTCTGCGTGCCTTCGTGGTGCAACGGTAGCACACTTGACACGGATTTAAGGGGTTCTGGTTCGAGTCCCGGCTCCCGGGGAGGGCACTGTTCGTACTATAGAAATCCTAATGATTCTTCAACCTTATGACTTTTAATAATAATTTCAATACTACTGAGTTTGTATATACACGAAAAAAAACCAGAAGACCAAAAAAAAAAGCGGATGCACACTGAGAGATCATAAGAAAAAAAGAAACAAACATATCACAATCAAAAAAGGAAAGTTCATATCTTTCGCCGCATCGTCTTCAGTGGGTTCGTGCAACGAAATAAATAATAAATTTATGTTCTTTTCTACTTTTTTTTTATTTTCTTCTTCCTTTCTTTCTTTTTCTTTTATATATGTGATATTTTAGAGGTTTGCAGTGAGGTTCTTTGCTAGAATTTAAAAGAGAGCTGACTAGAGAAGATGAAATCAGTGACTTTTTAAACATGGCGGAGAAATGCTGCTGCGTACATCTGACTAGAGTGTAAATCATAAATGGCTTGATCGGTAAAACATACTTATTTATTTTGAACAGGAAAAATTCTTCAGAAATACCTTTTTGTTTTAATTGGTGCAACACTAGGGATACTAAACGCCCCTCCATAAATCTATACATACACACTCTATATATGCGCACATTATATATTCACACACATAAATCTATATATGCACACTTTCTATTACATTCTAAGTAATAGAAAGAGGACTTAGCAAAGAGATATGACTTTCTTAATATCTCTCTCCTAAGTCCCCCTGATGGCGAAAAGGCCGAAAGCAAGCAGGCGAAAAGGAGTAATCCGTACTAACTGCAATGGTATTTATAAGCCCGAAAAGTCTTTGTTTTGATTATCAGCATTAGGTGACAAATTTTTCGCCATGCAGAGAAATTGCAGGGAAAGAATTACGCAACACGCTGAAACGCCACTCAAAATGGTGCAAAAAATATCCTTGAAGAGGAGACGTATTTAATTAGCAAGTATGAATTTAAAGGTCTATTGCGAATCGGTTGCAATTACGTTTAAATTTGGTAACACATTTTCTTCATATTTTGACTCTTACGCGCGCAGACACACACACACATATATAAATTGTTACAAATTTTGTATTTATTAAGCTATTTATTTAGAATTTTAATTAAAATTGTTTTATTTTCCCGTGAAACGCAGACAATTTTTGAAGAGAGAGCTAGGTCGGATAAATAAAAATAAAAGAGCGCATGCATTTAATATTTAATAAATAAATATCTCGAAATTTCTGATTGCCATCGAGAAAATAGACTTTACCAGAATATTCTCGTGAATAATTAAAAAGCTTATAAAAGCCGAATTAAAACACCTCAGTCGCTGTTGTTTTAAGCGAACTGTTTGTTTATTAATGCTGTTAATTATCGTAGTGAATTCGTTGTGAGATTGAATTAGTTTCTCTGTTTTGAATTGAGTTCTGTTTAACGTTTGAGATACTGTGATATTGTACGAATACCTCTGAGGAAATATTGCAGCTTCTTGTTTTATTTCTTGTGAAAAGAATAAATTTTGTTAACTTTTTAACGACTTGTGAATTCAATCCATTACGAACCCGTACGCACGCAACATTGATCCAAAAGTGGCAAAAAAGTAAAAATATATATAAAAAAAATTCTGAAAGATCTCAGATTTTAACGGTTGCCCAAAGGGTTCGCTAAGGTGCTTCTACGCTCTCGTTGAGTAAAGAGTCTACCGGTCTGCTGCTGCCTACACTTCTGCTAACCCATTTCTTTCTGTGTTTTTAGCTTTGTTATTAAGCATAATTTTCTTCGCACTTACGTCATATAGAATTAAACAGCAAAATTACAAAATTTTAAAAGCAGAATGTGTTTAGAATTCCCGATGAATTGTTAAGTGCTGGCATATATTTTAAAAACCTTTTTCTGTTTTTTTTTCAATTATCATATGAATGTTAAGTTTTCTGGATAAGCTGGCTTGCAAAACCTTTTTTGTCATTATATTATGAAGGTTTGGTGTGTTAAATTTATTAATTAAATATCCTGTTATCCTTATTAACGCCGCATAAAATTCTGTTAAGCAGCAAAATCACAAAATATTTACGAGCAGCATATCTTTAGAATTTACGATATACAGACTCGCGTGCTGAAGATAAAGACATTTTATTCCGTTCAGTGTTGCCACTGCTCGCTTTCAAATCGTTGAGATTGTTAAAAATTCATGAAAGTTTTACAAAATACGAAATTCCAGATTCAAAATTCGTGGTCCAGGTGCACATGTTCGGGTTAAGATTAAGTTATTCAAGAGCGGATGGCCCTAGGTACTATTGATTTTGCACATTTTAAGGAACATACATACATTCATTCATATATTCTTCATTATTTTAGGGTGATAATATTTCGTGGCGACAAATTAAAAAGTGGGTCAGACTTTTAAAATGATATGCCGCCAAATCCTCCTTTGAGACTAATAGCCCATTCCGGCTAAAGACCTTTTGTGTTAGAAAATTCAATATATTGTAAAGTATGATGGGGGTTTCACATAAAGGCCCAGAAAGGCATGGGAAGCTTTGTAATGGAAAATTGTATTTCTGTACTATTTACATTATGATATTGCCCATACTGAAAGAAATACTCTCCTTGATGTGATGAGAATAACAGCTGAACCCTGTTCGATGCTTCACATCGTAATGTCCCGTCTCATTTACCTTCTAAATTATCCTAGCGCAATGAAAAGTGTGCTGTTTCATAATAGTAATTTTGAAGCACCATCTGCCAGAGAAAAATGCAACTATTCCGGCAATAAAATATCTTTCATTATGGGGTGAGAACAAAATTCCAATGTCTTTTTCTGCATTTCTATGAAAACCGTATGCTGTAATTGCCTATAACCATATACTATTACTCTCTATACAAAATGTTAACGTTTTACGGTTACACGTTCTTGAGTTATGCGAGATACATACATACGTACGTACGTACATAGAGACGTCAAGAAAAAATATCTTCTGAATCCATTTTAAATCCATTTTACGATCCTTTTTGACAAAAACTGTCCTTTATTTTTTCCGCATGTACAGATCGCTCAAATGGTTTCGAGAGCGGTTGAATTGGATATTTTCGTTGAAATATGGTACGCAAACTTTTCGCGATTATAATACTTCGTACAAGAAAGTAAAAATGATACAAAATAAAAGTGCACGAAGTGAGCATTCAATTATTCTAATTAAACAAGAAGATGATAATTAAAATGAACCTTAAATATTTAAGAATAGAGCAGTGGTCTTAAACTGGCAGCCTGCTGGCTGTATGTTGCCCTCGAAACAATTTTATATGTCCGTCAATATATTTCAGTTATGTATTTGTTTTAATACAGTGCTTATAAGTTTCGACATAGCATAAATAGCCGAAAATTGCAATATAGTGTTTGTTAAGGAAATAGGAAGGCAAGGCTCTAACAAACATTTCAGTAGTCATTGCATTAACATTAAAGTAGAATTTAGCGCTATTATACAGCAAAAAATACATATGTAACTATTTCACAAAAATTCCTTTTAAATTTATGCTAAGTTATTTAATGGCAAATTCAGCATATAAGAAGTATTTGAAATAAATAATGAATACAAAAATTTAATATTTACAAATATTACAAAAATACAAAAATTTATACAAAAATTTACATACAAATACAAAAATTTAATATTTTGCATATTTTAATTTTAATTAATGTAAATTTAATAATTAATTAATGTATTAAATTAATGACACTAATTAATGTAAATTTAATATTTTGTTAATACAAAAATTTAACATTTAGTTGCGAGTATATTTCAGTTACGAAATTTAACCAAAAGAAATAAATTACAGATAGAAAACAAACAGGATAAGATTGAATTTTCTTCTTCTTCTTCTTATTGTTTAACTCTATGTTTACAAACATTTAGTAAGTGAAATTTGTATTTAATATAAAATTTAATTAGCTATTAGTCCAAGGGGCAATTTGCCCAGAATTATTATTAATTTCGTTTTGAAATTTTGCGTCGATTCCCGAAAAGCGTTGTTTCCCTTTCCAAATTATTGCCACCAAATTTTATCGCCCTGTATTATAATTAAAGAAATTAAATAATGAAGAGTCTGCACAAATACACTCACTCCCAAAAGTTACGCACGGAGAGGAAAATGCTAATTTCCGGAAGCCAGTCAGAATTGAAGAGGATACAATTCCCTGCAGAGGTAGATGGAAGTATGCAAATATGCTAGGTAACAGCCAATAGCGCTTTCATGTCAAGAAATATGCAAAAAAGACAGTCTTATAAGAAGCCAGTTTTATGAAGGGTTACGGAAGTTGATTGTAAGTGCTGCTAGAAGGTGTTTAAAACTTTCGTACAATTTGGTTTAAAGACATACGTGTTTCAATGACTTCCAGAAGACGAATGGAAGATTCTGAGTGCTGGCGTCCTATGGGACGCATTGAAGCAGGACAGTCGATCACAGATGTTGCTCTTTTCTTCGGCGTTCATCATTCTGAAATTTTACGTTTATGGAAACAATTCCAAACCACACAGAAACTTGTCCGAAGGCCCGTCTCCGGTCGCCCAAGGGTTACAATCCCCGCGGAAGATCGATATATTGCTATTGTAGCCAAGCGGAATCGCAGAGCGATTTCCACACGTGTGACATCGATGGTTACAGCGTCCATTCGTAAGGCGATATCTGCAGCTACTGTACGCCGATGATTACATATGAGTGGACTGTACGCCCGGGTACCTCGAGTTTGTGTTTCTCTATCCGTTCAATCAAGAGGGGCACGATTACAGTGGTGTTGGGAACATGTCAATTGGAATGTGTCTGACTGGGGCAATGTCATGTTTACTGATGAGTCAAGATTTTCTCTGGAGCCATATGGCAAGCGTATGAGGACATGGCGTGAAGAAGAACACGCAATGTCCCAAAACATCACCGAACATCACGCATTCCGAGGCGGAAGCATTATTGTGTGGGCAGGGATTTTATTAGGATATCGCAACGACCTGCACATCTTTAAATGGGGTTCTTTGACGTCTGTCCGGTATCGAGATGAAGTCTTAGAACCCATTGTGAGATTGTACTCTGCAGCAGTTGGCCCTACTTTTGTTTTAATAGACGATAACGCACGTCCCCATAGAGCTGACATCGTCGATGACTACCTGGAGAGTGAAGGGATTGCGCGTATGGCGTGGCCGGCATATTCGCCCGATCTTAATTCCATTGAAAGTCTTTGGGATGCTCTCGGCCGTTCTGTATCTTCACGTTTCCCACCTTCAGCTACTCTTATTGAGCTGGAGACTGCTCTACAAGAAGAATGATGATTGCTTAATTCTGCGGTGGTTGACCACCTAATTGAAAGCATGGTCACAAGGTGTAAACTTTGTATACAGATGAGAAGGGATCACATACCCTTTTAATGTCCTTTTTTCATTTTATGCTGTTTATTTTCAATTTACACCTAATTGTGTTTAAGTCTCCAGTATGTCATTATCTGATAACTTACAAAAATTTAATATTGTTTTCGTTTCTGTATATAATTATTGATTTTGTTTTATGCATAAATATATATGCTACTTTCCTGCGAATTTTGTGTCATTCAAAGCGGTATTTGTTGATTTTTTTGCATTTTACATTTTCGTGCTTAACTTTTGGAAGTAAGTGTATATGCATGTTTCTCGCGTTGTGATAAAACAACGGTATCTAGAGCCATCCAAGTTTGAAAATTGAACGTTTCCCCGAAAAAAAAGAAAAGATTTTTATCTCCAGCGCACGAGATTCTGTATCGGAAATTCTAAAGATGTACTTATTTTGTGATTTTGCTCTTGAACTGAATTTTATTGTTTAAGTACTAAGAACATGATATTTAAAAAATAAAGGCAACACACACAAAATGTTAATAAACGCCCCTTTGGATGTAATTTAAAATTTGAAACCTTTCAGATTTTTCTTTTTATTCTAAAGGCGCTTTGTCGTGAGGGACTTTTGTTATGGTTTTGCGATTTTGCATCGAATCGCTCTGAATGTCCGTTCCACTTTTCAAATTGTCGCCCCCAAATATTATCGCCCTGTATTACATTTGAAGAAATCTAATAATAAGAATCTGCATAAATGTATGTATGTTTCTCGCATTGTGATAAAACAACGGTACCTAGAGCCATCGAATTTTGAATGACATAATCCTACTGCGAATATGGGCATCTGGAAGCCCAAATTTGAAGTTTGTTTTATTATAGATTTCATATTTTGTAAAACTTGAATGAATTTTTGATTAACAAACTCAAAGATTTCAAAGCAAGCAATGGCGACGTTGTACAGAAGAAACATTTTTATCTCCAGCGGGTGAGACTGTGTATCGGAAATTCTAAAGATAATTATTTTGCGATATTTCTCTTGAACTGAATTTTACGGTTTAAGTGCGAACAACATGATATTTAATAAATAATGGTAACACACAAAATGTTAATAAACGCCCCTTTGGATGTAATTTAAAATTTGAAACCTTTCAGATTTTTCTTTTTATTCTAAAGGGGCTTTGCCGCTGAGGGACTTTTGTTATGGTTTTGCTATTTTGCATCGAATCGCTCTGAATGTCCGTTCCACTTTTCAAATTGTCGCCACCAAATATTATCGCCCTGCATTACATTTGAAGAAATCTAATAATAAGAAATCTGAAATTTAAAATCTGAAACCTTTCAGCTTCCTTTTTTTTAAAACTTAGTTTGAAATTTTGCTAAGAAAATTTTGGCTTGTCACCTACTGTGCATGCGGTTCGGCAACTGCTTTCAGGTCTTGAATGCAGCTCGTATGCAATTTGAGTTGGAAATGTTTGGCTAAAACAGGTTTAATAATATAATTCGGTACAAGATTTTGAAACCAAATATGCCTGGAGGATGATTCTGTCGTCAAAGCCCTACTGCAAAGCCAATGGGTGTCTACGTATTTTCCATTGTAACTTGTTTCGATTAAATTAATTTTTTTATAACAGTCATGCTGAAATATTTGCAAACGTTTGTTACGTACCTTACTTATATTTAAGTTAACATTTGTAATGCCAGCTACGATGCGAACTGTGCCGAACGAACTTCTGACACAAGGTGAAGCAGAACCTGTTGATTTATGGCTAGTTGCTATGCAGCTTTGAATGCACATATGGATCGACACGCTACAAATTGAGCAGTGGAAAGTAAAGCAATCTGCCAAGCATATTAACGGTTATCACAATTACTCCGCTAATTATGTTAACATCAACTTGATCATTTTACGAATTGAGGCATCAATAACTAAAAATATTTAGCTACTGATGCCTCGTAGCATCGAATCAGTAGCTATAAATACATCAGCTTTTATAAAACAGTTATTGTGTTGGTTTTACTAAAAAATAATATAAATAAATAAAATCTGAAAGGTTTTAGATTTTAAATTACGTCCGAAGGGGCGTTTTTTAAACCTTTTGTATGTTACTTTTATTTATTGAATATCATGTTCTTCGCATTTAAACCATAAAATTCAGTTAAAGAACAATATCGCAAAGTAATTTTAAACTGAGCCTATCTTTAGAATTTCTTACACACAGTCTCACGCGCTGCAGATAAAAATGTTTTTTTCTGTACAACGTTGCCATTCCCTGCTTTGAAATCCTTGAGTTTGTTAATCAAAAATTCGTTAAAGTTTTACAAAATGTGAAATCGTTAATAAAACAAATTCCAAATTTCAAAGTTAGGCTTCCAGATGCCTATATTCGCAGCAGGATTACAGCATTCAAAATTCGATGGCTTTAGGTACCGTCGTTTTAACACAATGCGAGACACATACATACATTTACGCACATTCTTCATTATTGAATTTCTTTAAATATAATACAGGGTTGCAATATTTTGTGGCAACAGTTTGAAAAGTGATACAGACTTTTAATGTTTCCGACGCAAAATCGCAAAACGAAAACAATAGTCTTTCAGGGACAAGCCCCTTTGGACTAATTATACGTTGTTTTAGTGTTTTTAAACTTAGTACAAAAATTATGGTTTAGTTTTCCGGTAGAACATTCATTTGAAGCAAAAACTATCTATGAATTTAATTTTTCTATTAAGTTCTTAATATCAGAAAAATGAAAAATACTGAATATCCTGTAGGTAAAACTACTGATAAAACAGTCGGAAAATTTCTCCTAAAATTTCAAGAGAGAGCACTTGAGGAAAAATTCCACTTAATCTTTAAACTACAGTAAGACCTCGTATAATGAAAGCTTCTACCCACCAAAAAAAAAAAAAAAAATTCGGTTCATGCGCAAATTCATTCAACAAAATCCTGTCAGATGACGAAATCTGCCTCGAGTTCCGAAAACTTAATTCAGCGACAAACGGTTTCCAGAGGTATTTTCAGATTAGTTCTAATATAGAATACTCAGGGACGTTTAGAAATATCATTTTAACATTTTCCTTTGAATAAGTTTCTTTAACAAAATCAAAAGGTGACTTACAGGACTTTGTGTAGGCCTTGAGGAAATGGTGGCGAGATTGTGTTGCAAGCAGGGATGTTAAAAGTAGCTTTGATACAGAGGAGTTTACTTTATTTAGGGTCTCTAGGCTCTAATCTCATGCTTTACTGCATAAAATAAACCTACATAAAATAAAATCGTGATGTGAAATAATTACTAGAGGTTCATGAATCCTTTGCGGTTGTTTGTCTACTCTCAGTCACCAAAGATTCTTCACCGGACAGGTCGTATATCTGCTTTCAGCCACTACAGGAATAACCATACTTATAAGGTATTTCTCCCTCCTTATTAGCATGTTTTCGTGGCGTAGTGGTAAGCACACTCAGCAGTTATTCGAGAGGTTAGCGGTTCGAGTCCCGGTGAGGATATTGCTCATTCTTCCCATCTCCCCTAGTACAAAAATAACCTAATATCTCTACAGTGCGCGAACTAAAAAGGTGGTGAATGAGGATTCTTCCCCACCAGGATTTTGCGATTAATTCCCCTAATCCCCAGTCGCCTTTTAAAAGGGGGGAGTATATAAGGTATTTCTTCCTTCTTCTTAGGATGCCTTCGTGGTGTAGTGGTAAGCACACTGGGCACGTATTCAAGAGGTCCGTTGTTCAAATCCCAGCGAGGGCATTTTCTACTACAAAAATAACAAACTGTCTCTACATACTCATCTTATATTAAGTCGACAGGCTTCATAATCTTGTGTATATTATGTATTACTTTTCACTCAACGAAGCTTAATTCTGACCAGCTTGGTACCTGAGTATAAATGTAATACGGCAGCAAAAGATTTATAAAGAACTCAGCGTAAGAGAACTGAATAAATCCAGAAATAGCAATGAGAAACGATGTCTTAAAAGGAAGAGAAAGGAAGATAAGATGAACATAGTTTTTGATCCGCAAAATGTGTGCAGAATGGTCTAGTGTTTAAATTTGAATGTAACGACATTACTTTTATAAAGCAGTAGCATAAACATTTTGAATGACTTTAAGGACCTTATTTTGTTCTAACCAATTATTTTAAGCCAAACTTTCTTTTCCCTTTCGATTTCAATTTCCTGCTAGAATGCAAATTTAACGACACATATGGAAATCTAAGTGAGTTCGGAAACAGTATTTAAGCAGCGGATTTTAAGATTCAAAGTAGTGTAACCAGTCCTTTAATATAAACTGTTGGAATAACTGTAGCAATCTCTGGCGCCTCTGAGTAGCCAGAGCAATACTTCAGTAAAACCCAAGTGATGAACTTGATAGGTTTTTATCAGACTCTTGCTCTGTAATTTTAAATTAAATGTAATATCCGTGTGTAACTTAAACCTTTTAATAAATTATTAATACACTATAAAGGACTCTTTTATAACTCCATCCAAAACAACCCCCTCCCCCATTAGGAGAATTAGTTATGAATCTACGCCGCGTATCTGAAAGTAACTTTGTAGTTAAATAGTTGGTGCTAGCCACTTACTTTAGATTATATTGATATTCTAGGCTCGGCTTTGCTGTATACGATCAAGCCATAAAGACTGAGTAGGAACCAGTCGTATAGCTAAAATTTAATTCATTATGATAGTACATACTATTTTGTGTTCAGATTACTTTGCCACAAGTGGTGGTTAAATTTGTGAGTACCGAGGGAGTGCGTTTATAATCTACGAAGATTACTTTATAACAAGAAGCGCCTTTGAAAAACTAAATATCAATTTAATTCACCCAAAGGAGAGAATATCGACCTCTTATATTAATATGACCCCAACAATATGAGAAATCAACATATATACAGATTGGAGAGGAAATTTTACTGGCTTTTGTTGTGTATTTACATGTATGTGAAAGAGAAAATAAAAAATATAAACTAGAGTAATTTAACTCTGTTTATCAAGTCGAAATAGCCGCCACCTTAAAAGCGATGAAATGGATAAAGAAACTTGTCAAGGCAATATACAATCCAGATTTATTCCGATTCAATATCAGTATTTGAAAGCCTCTTGAACCCGGACCAGGCGAGTTTCGATATTGAAGAAGTGAAAGAACTCTGTAGGAACGTTTCCATAGAGCATCGAATAACCTTTTCTTGGGTAAAGGCGCACGTTGGATATGAGGGAAAGGAGCGGGCGGACGCCCTTGCAAAAGAGGCTGCTACTGAGATAAATATAGAAAAAATAGATTACCAGGAATCTGAACGTAAAGCAATAAGAAAAATGGATCTAAATATATATAAAGAATGGAATAAAAAATGGATAGATTCAGACCATAGAAAGGACTATCTAGAAAACATTGAAGTCTCGAAAAAAATAAAAACTGTAACCGATAAAGACCTTTATCAGATGTAACGGTAGATTCCCGGCTTACCTAAATTGATTTAGAATTCAAGAAAACGCGAACTGTTTACTATGCGGAAAGATGGGAAACAGCAGGCACTTTGTGGAAGAATGTAAGATAACAAAAAAAAAAAAAAACCTTAGGAAAAATGAGGTGGATTTAAAGCCTTGGTTTATTCCGGAAATGAAGCAAAAAGATAGCAAAAGAGAACATAGAAAGAATTAATAAAAACTGCTTGTAACTGAAGCAGAACAATAACAAAGAATACCAATATGGTTGCTGCTGGAGACTTCGTTTATTCATGTTATGTTGTCCTGTATGTTTTTCCTTCGTGGCAGGTTAAAAAAAGCCATAAGTCGAGCTTGGGCTCTAGTAGGAGGTTTTACATCGCCGTACCTACCTACCTACCGAGTGAGTGCATGTTTTGTTCTGTTTAGTTAAAATATAAAGGTTGTTATAAACTTTCTTTGTAGTCATCTGTTCTTGCAAGACCTAGCGAGAATTTACTATTTCATCTTTCAGTAGAGTCTACAAGCTTATACCTCCAAAACACACAACAAGACCCTGCATGACCCACATGACTTTGACTTTTGAAACTAAAACAACAAAATATCATATTAGAGAGTGAAACGAAGGCCCAATGAGTGTCATGCAGAATCGAGTGGTACTTAAAGAAAATAGAAGAAGATCCAGAAAAAGAGTTACCCGTTATTTATACGGAAAGAGAATTTTTATCTAAAGAATAACATCTCTACCACATCATTTTCTACTTATGCCTACGACTTATTACATCATTTTCTACTTTCGTTCATTTGGATACAGTAAAATTACGTTAAATTTCCTTTTGTTTTATTTGCTTTAAATAGTATTTAAAGTTTTTATATTAAAGTGAAGAATTTCAATTAGTTTTGTATTAAGAAAACTGGACAGATGTTTATATTAGTAAATTTTAAATAAGCAATCATCCAATGCTGATAAGCGGATTAATACTTTTAACATTAATTGTTTCGGTTTAAGAACATTCTCGATGATATTTTTATGATGAATGCTTGCCTTTCTGCTCTGCGTGATCTTATGGTGTAATTGGTAGCACGTTGCGACAACTTCGGAAAATCTGGATTTCAAACCCTTTCGAGAGCATAGTGATTTTTCATGTTTCTTGTTTTGAGTAATACAAAGTCTCTACATATGGCGCCCGAATTAAATGTGGTGCAGAACTGGACTATTGGGAAAGTTAAGGTTTCGGTTACATTCGAGAAATTTTAAAATTATTTTACTTAAATTCTTTCATCCGATAACATTGTAGCGTTTTGTTATTGGTTATATGCTGAATGCACATTTGAGTTATCATATTCCGTACGTTTTGACAGTTCTCCTGTACGAGGATTCTCGTAAAGATGCTGATTTAAGACATCTTTAAAAATCATATAAATAATCACAATCACTTTCGTTATAAGAAAAAGAACAATTTCCTTGCCTTGTCAGGGCTGAGTGTTCGGTGCATATTCTTGGCAAACACCTTCGTGACAACTTAAAGTCCTGATCTTGGACCAGGAAGTTGAATGCAGCTTGTTCTGTGGTAGAATACTGTGATTAAGTGGTAGAAGAACTGCACTTGAAAGGGATTTAAAATCCTCTTTTATTAAATCACTATTATGTACAACCACTTCCCAACTCGGGAAGGATACAGAAAGTAAAGACCACACTTGGGTCTAAAATGAACAATCCAATAATATTTAAAATTAAAGCTAAATAGAAACGAAGTAGTTGTTGCTCGCAGAGCTATAACGCGAGGTTGGCCTCTAAACTAAATGGTGCGTAGCAAGATTTAATTAATACTTACGCACTTGGTATTACTTCAGTAAGCAATCACGTAAAGCGCTATGGCTTAGAATTTAAATGCTAGCTAGTCAGGAGAACGTCGAATAGCGTGATCGTGGTCTGAGACTAAAAGCTCTCTCACACTGAGAGGTTTCTACCTCTTGCTTAAATATAACTTGGCTTCACTTCAAATTAGCATAAAGCTACAACGCGAGCTTCTTCTAACGGGAAGTTGAAAATGAGAAGGGATAGAAATATTTAAATTGAAATAAAACTTCGTTAGTTTACAGCCTTACAGCCTTACCTGAAGTAATAGCATCCTGCAGGCAGCATATATACGTCCTACAGGTAGCAGAAATCGGAGTAAAACAACGCTTCAAATCACATAATACACTAATTCACGGTCTTCTAAAATTGCTCAAATATTCAAGAAAAGATTCAACTGAAATCTGTCACTCAGTTTATGTCTGAGGATGATCTGGAGCCAGAATTCCTTTATGCATTAAAGAAATAATGTCAGTCCCCTTTCGTACTGTCCAACTTAACTGAATATTGAAGGTTCTAATACACTGGTTACTATAAATAGAGGAAAAATCACAAAAATCACGATTACTGAAGAAGTTACATGTAGCATTTTATGAAACTTACCCACAATATACAACACATAGTAAGGTATCAAATAACATAAAAAGAAATTACCAGACAATTATGGTAGTATAGAAATTAGCACACATATAAAACGAACAAATTTTTGAACAAAGGTGAACTTGCCTTTCTGCTCAAACATGAGCAAAATGAACAAAGGTGTCAGTTTGCTATAGGAAAAGTACCTTGTATATGGAATATAATCGCCTCTGGAAGAAATACGGCACATACAGCGATGTGCGAGGCTTTCAATTATGCGGTCTATCAGTTCCATAGGGAGCGAGAGCCATTGTTCTTGCAGAGCAGTTGCAAGCGCGGCAAGGGTCTGAGGTAGACTGAGAGCAGCTAGACATCTACCTATAGCATCCCAAACGAGCAAGATAGGATTCAAGTTCGGGGATCGAGCTGGCCACTCCATGCGCATAATTGTTTCCTGTTGAAAATAATCATCTACGATGCGAGCTCTGGTCCTGCGTTGTCGTCCTGTAACAGGAAAGCATCACCTATTGCCCCTGCATATGGGCGCACATAAGCATCAAGGATGTCATTTCTATAAACCTGAGCATTCAGGGTGCCCCTTGGAAAGACATGGAGGTCTGTGTGTCCACCCAAAGAGATGCAACCCCAAACACAGACAGTGACTCTTCCGTATGTATCTCTTTGACGGATGTTTGATGGATGATAACGGATTCCAAGTTCTGTCCATATCAAATAATGCCTACTATCGCTTTCTAGACTAATCCTGGATTCACCGTAAAGAGAACAGCCCTCCATTGATCAGACTTCCAGTGGACATGTTGTCGTGCCCACTGCAAACGGTCCCTCTTATGGCGTGACGTGAGCGGCACGCAAATGGCTGGTCGCGTCGCATGCAGACCACCTTCGTGAAGCCTTCTACACACAGTTGACGTTGACACCAACCTTCCGGTGGTTGCAGCAAGGGAGGATCTAAGAAGATTCGGATTAGCGGTTCTATTCCTGCTTGCACATAGTGTCAAATATCGATCATCGGCGCTCGTCGTAGCAGTTGGCCGTCCTTGGCTGAGTTTCCTAGATGCCGAATCTGTGGTTTGAAATTGCCTCCAAAGTCTATGAACCACAGAAGGACTCACATTTAGCCATCTGTCTACTTCTGTTTGACTTTGTCCTGCCTCTAGTCTCCCAATGTCTCTCCATCGTAATTCTGCAGGCAAATTATGCCTGGAGGTCATTTTTACGAATCGGCTATTTCTGATTTCTGATGTCACTAGCACAGTGAAATATGAGGACTTGCTCTCAAACATGGATGCTCCTCGCAGATGTCGTATTCCAATTGCAACGCCACTAATTTGCATATTGGCTTATTTTTGAGGGAGTTATTGCTATTTTTGTGATTTCTCCTTAATTTATAATAACCACTTTAGCTATCAATTATTAATTTCGCGCAACTTAACAAAATATTCTTCAATTTGATGTTCAAAGTCATAAAACATGATAAGTTAGTTATACTACATTTCATTTTGTATACTAGGAGGAAATTAAAGACCATGATGTATGAAAAAATATTTACGTGTATTTTAACTTCACATATTAAATATTAATGTAAATAATAAACATCAAATGTTTTGGTATGAAGGGCTTTGTTTAAATACACTACACTAAAAATTAAAAAGTAATTAAAAAAATAATTTTTAGTTAAAAATGTTTAACCTAAAAATTAAAAAAATAATTTTTAGTTACCACAATAATAGTGTTCACGTATGACGAAAAATGAAATCGACACTCTGGCACAAGCTTCACTCAACAGCGTTTCATCTCATTTATTTCTGAATTCATTTCATCTCATTCATCATTCAGAATACACAAAAGTTATGTTTATCATCTGGAGAATTACCTAATCTTTGCCACATGTTCCACTCATATACTATAATAAATCTAAAACGATCTGTAAGAGCTATTAAACAAACAAACAAAAAAAGGAGCAGTTTTTCGCAGACGATTCAGTACTTCTCATTCAATTAATTCAGTTCACTTCGCGACAAAGCAAAAATACATAAAAACTGAAAATATCTGTATTAAAAATTACGAAATAAATCTTATACACTTATTTTCTCAAATAAATTCCAGAATGGATTAAGAATGATTTAATTCCCAATAAGAAGGCGTTAACTTTAATGTTGAGAAACTTAACTTATCTAGATTGGCAACAAATCCACTATTCTGCTAAGTTTCAATTGTAAAAATATATGGCTGCTATGGCCAAAAAAATGTTAGGCTTGGTCGCACTTAAACAACTTTTAAATTGTTGATAATTATAGAATTATTGCATGCAGCTTAACTAAAGGCATAAAAATCTTCAGCGCAAGATATGAACAACATAATTCATTCATTTCTAAAGCAAAAAATGCACAATTTACAAGCATATAAGAATAAAGAAACTGAACCGAGTAAATATATGTATATTATATATATATGCGGCCAATTGCAACCAGCATAGGAAGGTACATTTACATGTTGTAGCAGTGCTATATACAAAATTTCAACGTTCTATGGCTACTCGTTTTTGAGTTATGCTACATACATACGTACGTACCTACAGACGCCATGAAAATTCTCATCAGAATCCATTTTAAATCAGTTTATAATTTTTTTGGAGAAAAGGAGTCTTTTATTTTGTCCTTAAGTACAGATGTCACGCAGAAACATCGTTAAATTGCATTCGATAGGGCTCAAAATGGATAGTTTCGTTGAATAGGATACCCGAAACCTTTTGCGATTACAATACTTCCTTTTTCCTTCGCACAAGGAAGTATAAAGTAAAGTGGAAGTTTTATACAGATTTCGTAGAATATATCACTGTTATTTTTAACATAATAAGAAACGATTACGAAAATGTAATTAATGTAATCCTACGTAAAAATAGAGATATTACGCAAATTAAATAGCTAATAATAAGTACAACATGAAACACATGTTAAAAAAATTCAGTTATAATACATAATAGATATTTGTAATATGTTTTTATTTTTTTATTCAGCGGATGGGGAAGTAAATAATATTTTACTTTTTATTGCATTTTGTAGTTTAAAACTAAAAAGTACTGAAATATATCCTTCATACCTCTATAAGAAACAACAACAACAAAAGAAAGTAAAGTGCAAAATGCGGGAACTGAATTGTGCCGACGGGTTTCCGAAAAAATAATCCGGTTTCCAGTTCTCTTGCAAATTTTTTTTGAAAGCTGAACTTGAGAATGAATTTCAGAACAAAAATTCTCTGAAGGCGAATGCTCTATTTATTTCGGCATATATTTAAATAAATAAATATCCTGCTCTGTTTTTAAGCCTTTTTTCCTCGAAATACATTCATTACATTTTCGAAGAAAGTTTCCTTGTAAAACTTTCTAAATGATTTTTTTCAAAAGAGAAGTATTTAGTTTTTGATAACTTAATTACTCAGTGACATACCGTGAAGAAGATTTTTTAATATCTGAATTAATTAGGACTAGAGTAAATAAAGTAAAAAAAATAGATATGTCTATATTGAGCAAGTAATTTGTTTTCGTTGATGTTCATAATTTATACGCTTGTCAGATTTAAATGTCTAAATTATTTTAATAACTTTCAAACGTATGAATAATATATTGCACTATATTTTATAGTATATAAATCAATTAAAAATTAAAAAAAAATATGTGAGCAATTAAACAAAATGTATAATTTTACTTGAATTAGGTAAAACCAGGCTTCTGAATATTAGAATTCTGAGGAAATGAAATATACCGAGAAATAAACGAGCAAATAAAGAAGTGGTTTTAAGTATTCATATTATAATACTTTCACTATAATTCCTATATTAAAAAATTAGCTCTAAATTTACATATTATACGCCACGTTAAAATGCCTATACTAAATTTTCAAAAAATTCTGACTATTTCAGAATTTGACGAAGAATTCTTATTCAAAAGAAAGGCGTGCCCTTCTGCTTAAATTGATGTCATTTAATTAATCACCTTATAAGGTATTTCTCCCACCTTCTTAGCATGCTTTCGTGGTGTAGTGGTCAGCACACTCAGTGCGTATTCGAGAGGTCTGTGGTTCGAGTCCTGTCGAGGACACTGCTCATTTTTCATCTCTCCTGCTTTAAAAAAATACCTAATGTCCTTAAAATTAATTAGGATAGTTCCTTTAACCACTAACATGAACACAAAGATGTACAACCAGCATTTGCGTAACCACCTACCTGGTGGGTAGATTCTTTCAGATGTATACACACGATACAGTTTTGTCTTGATTCCTTCAATGCAGAACCAAGATCGTATGTAGCTGGAGCATCAAAAAGTAATACTTGCGGATATTGTAGCTATATGAAGTAGAAGGCTTACTCATTGGAATTTTAAGGCCTCTCAGCTTAAAATACAAGGCTATATTTACTATTTTTAACAATAATTAATGATTTGGTTTTGCTCATTTGAGCATAAGATCCTCACGATTGCAACTTAAGCAGATTCGTAAACTTACCTCTGTGCAGGTAACTGGAATTTTTTAGCTGTTGCATTAACACCTATAAGGTATTTTCTCTCTCCTTCCAGTATGCCTTCATGGTGTAACAGTGGTACACTCAGCGCGTATTTGAGAGGCCTAGACTAGAGTCCCGGTAAGGGCATTGCTCATTTTTTTGTCTTCTGTTTCAAAATAACCTAATGACTGTATAACCTACATCTTGTAGTATCAGACTGTTATAGTTTCCACTCGCACGAAGAAGAGATCTTCACCGAGAAAGAAAAAGTGAATGATAGATGACAGATATTTTCATTTCTAATTCACCTTGGCTTTCCATGAACAGGATAAATACCTGCCTGAAGGTTAGTAAATAGGAATTGTAGCCATTAATGCGGATAGCTTCCACGTTTTTCTTCTAACCGCAAAGTACTTTTTTGAGCTAAATAATAATTCATGGTACGTTTCTGAATTAACCAGAATTTTAACGAAAATCCAATTTCTATATATATATAAAGAAAGTCTGTGTGTGTGTTTGTTCTCAATTAACTCAGTCACCACTATAGCTATCGTCAACAAATTTTCTACAATTTTTTTCTGAATCCTAGAAGAGGTCGACGTCCAATTTCCCCCCCCAAAAAGCTAAAATCAGATATATTAATTAAAAACTCAGAAAACTCTAATTTTCGCCCTCATTTTTTCGAGTAGTAACAGTCTCGTAAGCTGGGGATGAAAATATGCTTTATGTCTAAAGTTGTTGCCACTGCTCGCTGTCAAATCTTAAGAGTTTGTTAATGAAAATTTCTAAGTTTTACAACGAAATAAAAATAATATTGCAAAATATTGAATACATTTTTCCCGATTTCAAAAATTCGTGGGAAGCTATTTTGACTGCATACGACTTTAATCAGTCGAGATATTAATTAAAAACTCCAAAAACATTTATTTTCGCACTCATTTTTTCCAATGGCAACAGTCTCGTGCGTTGGAAACAAAAAAAATGCTTTATTTTGAAAAGTAAGTATTTATTTCTGTTGCTCGCTTTCAAATAGTAGGGTTTATTAATAAAAAATTTGT
The DNA here is from genome assembly GCA_000611955.2 of Stegodyphus mimosarum. NCBI lineage: Eukaryota > Metazoa > Arthropoda > Arachnida > Araneae > Eresidae > Stegodyphus > Stegodyphus mimosarum. Next base: position 58,150 of record KK122471.1, on the reverse strand, counting down.
TACAAAATCTCTCTCTCTCTCTATATATAAGGAAGTATATCTGTTTGTGTGTTTGTTTTTTTGTTGGCGTTATTTTATTTCTGATTAATTATGATCAATGTTTTGCCACATTTAATCGACTAAAATTGAATATAAGTTAATTATTGAATGGAAGTTGAGCTTTTATGATCATTTGATTAGAAAGACGAAAATCATTAACAGTAATTACTGTTTTCAAGTTTAAAATCAAGAAATAAAATTGCCTTTTAACTATTAAAATTTTAGCAAAGAAACGTTAATACACCTCTAATTAAAATGTAAATGAAAACTGTCATGAAAATGCAGACAAATTAGATCTTTAGCAATTTTTTTAAGAAACAAATTAGATAAAAAACATAATCCTTATTTTAAAATTCGTAAAGATGAAGCAATGGAAACGCCAAAACGCTAGAGAATACGTTTTTCCAAAAAAGCGGTTTTATTAATTGAGTTGCATGAAATTTAATTTAATTTAAATTTAGTTGAAGCAACTTTTCGAAGAATAATAAGTTAAATTTAAGCAATAAAATACATATACAGACATGAAAATGTAAATTCTAATTGGTTCAACAACGATCTTGTTTACATTAAAATCACCTAAACTATCACTGAAGTAAGAGACAGAAATGTTTACTTAAAATCCATTATTCTGACATAAATAAAACGCTTTTTACTGCAATATAATTTTAATTAACATTTAAAAGTAAATGAAATAAATTGCCCATTGTGTTCTAAGGAATTATGACGCAGGTTCTTTTCTCAGCCTCCCATCAGGGACAAATTGTTTCGCAAATGAAAATATAACTGCAACTGTTTATATTTTAAAATTTTCTAGACTTTAAACAGAACCAAAATTTTTTATACTAAACTACTACTATTAGAAGCCAAAGTTTAATAAAATAGAAAAACTCTCCCTAAACCAAAGTTGAGAATATTAACTTTATAAGGTATTTCTCCCGCCTTCTTAGTATGCCTTCGTGGTGTAATGGTCAATCACAGTTGGTGCGTATTTGAGAGGTTCGTGGTTCGAATCCCGGAGAAGATAATGCTCAGTTTTCTGCCTTCTGCGGTCGAAATAACCTAATGTCTATACCAGTTGAATCTGAAGCTAATGTGAAAGTTTAAAATAATTTATGGAAGTCAAAAATAATAAACCCGTCCACTTATAGGAGGCCGAACAAAAGAAATCAGTCAAATACGAACAAATTTTAAAGACTGTCTGAATTAAATCTTTTCGTTGTTTTCTAAACGTATGCTTCGACTTTATATATTGTTGCGTTCTGCAGGTTCGTGGATATCAAGTAATTGATGATCAACACACGATGTAGAATCAAAACACAATTTATTCCCCAACATTACACAGGAGTTCCAAAGACAGTCGAAAAACTATGACAAACACGCTGAGACAACCAGGAACGCAGGCTTCAGCCTATAACAACTTTACGGCGAGTAGTAAGTACAGCTCCCGGTTCGGTGAATCGCTCTCAAGCTAAGCTCTAAGTTCAAATCGCTACTACCACTACCCTCTTCCAAGAAAGACAGAGTATATATAACTTAACCTATCTTCGAGAATATTCTCGAGAAAACCGCTAAAAATGTGTTCTAGAATGTTCTTGCTCCGTCTCTGAAATGTCAGCAATTTTGTCGCGAAATATCAGCAAATAGGCGATTTCGCTCCAAATCTGGCAAT
>KK122471.1:0-27539 GCA_000611955.2 Stegodyphus mimosarum | reverse complement strand
GGGAAAGATGGGTGGGAGACCCTCGAATCCATTCCCTCGAAGTGCTCTCCATCAAAATTGGAGGTGGACCTGAGCAAAGTCGTGCTGTCATCTGTATGGTGCTCAAGGTTCTTGCTAACGACAGGCGCAATCTTGCTCTCCTTGTCACGATGAATTTCGTGGGCTTGTTCTGATATTACTGTCACACAAGTGGGATAAGTCACAGCATCACGTCTTTGGGGTGGGAAATGTTGTAGAGTCAATAATGGTTTTGAAGCATGAAAAATGTGCAGTGTCCTCGCCGAGATTCTAACACCAGATCTATCGACTGCTATCCGGACGTGCTTCGAACTACACCATGAAGACATTTGATATGGAGGGGAAAAATACCTTACCAAGTAACACTAGAAATCGTCAAGGACACAGATGTCAGATTTTAAGAAACATTTGCTCAGACTTCAAGTGTCAATAATATAATTATTATACTTTACAATAATGTAAATATTACAGCTACCATTACAGCCCTCAATAATGTAAATATTGCAACTGGAATTGCTGTTTATAATTTCGCTAGTGTGTTTAGGCAGAACGTTTTACTTACAAAGCCCTTAAGAGTAGAATCTTGGTCAAAAGATACCCACATAAATTAAGAAAGTGAGTGTAATCCTTTAGACATTAAGCCTGGAGATTAATACTGAAACAAACTCTGAGTTCTTAATTTTCTCTTTACGAGATTCAGGCTCATTTTAGATGCAAGCAAATGTAACAGTCGAACCAGTGAATAAACTGTAGTATATTTTACTCTATTTTTAATTACGTATAGTTTCTTCTCGATATCTTGTAATTGGTGTACTGATACGAAATTCTGTTTAATTACATTGGTCAATAAGGCAACGAGCAGTTTGTGCTCCAAGTTTTCTGCGATTAGAACTTGAAACTTAAAGATTAAAAACTCGTACATCTTCATCTCTGACGATCTTGACAATGACGCAATATACCAAATTGCAGATTCTTTCTCTACCATATGACGTGATCTAAATTCCCGACAACTCTAGATTTAATTATTTCTGATATTTAATTTTTCCTCCATCTACATTAAACTATTCAGTGACTTTCATCCTTGTACGAAGTAAAGGAAGCAATGTAATCACGAAAGGTTCTGGGTATCATATTTCAACGATCCAATTTTACCGCTATCGAATGCAATTTAACGGTGTTTCTGCGTGACATCTGTACGTGAGGACAGAACAAAGGACTCCTTTTTCTCCAAACGAATTATAAAATGGATTTAAAATGGATCCGGAAGAGATTTTTTTCGTAGCGTCCGCACGTACGTACGTACATATGTATGTATCTCGCATAACTCAAAAACGAGTAGCCGCAGAACATTGAAATTTTGTATATACGTAGTTGTGCACTTCCTATTTTGGTTGCAATCGGCCGCACCAAAAGTACATAAATATACATCTATATAGATATATATACACCCACTATATTACTCGGCTCCGTGAGCTCAGGTTTTTTTCTTTATATGTTGGTAAATTAATCATTTTTTGCTTTAAAGTGATTGAATTATGTTGCTCTTATCTTCCGGTTAAGGTTTTTAAGCCGTTAGTTAATCTGCATGCAATAGTTGTAGAATTATCATAATTTAAAATTTGTTTAAGTGCGGCTAAGCCTAATTTTTGTTTAGCATAGCCGCCATATTTGTTTACATTTGAAACTTAGCAGAATAGTGAATTCAGTTTCTGCACCTTCAGTGTCTTTTTCCCGAGTGGAACAAAAATCAGACTCACCGAAAAATCTGCCTTTTTGTGTGCTGGCCGAATTGGTTATTTTTGCGTAGGAACTCTAACTTTAATTGTAAATATTTTTATTGTTTTAATTGTATTTGGTGTTTTATTATTTTTCTATATTTTTCGATTTTTAATGAAGAAATTTTGAGTTGTTATGGATTTTTGGCTTGTTGCAAACAGATAACAAAATGAATTGAATGAGAAAGTGTATCTTTAATAAAATTCGAGGAGATAACTGTTTCGTAGTAGCACCAAATATTGTCGCTAGTCTGTCTCGGACAGAAGAGTATGTTTGCGAGTATCGCCTGCGCATTAGTTAAGAGGCGCTGAGTCGTCCGTTAAAAAACTGTTTCTTTTTTATTTGTTTAATTTCTCTTGTACATCATTTTAAATTTATTATAGTTTTTTAAATAGAAGATGTGGCAAAGGTTAGATAATTCTTCAGATGCTATAATTTTTTGTGCATTCTGAGTTATAAAATGAATGCGATGTAATGCTGTTAATTGAACATTGTACCAGAGTGTCGCTATGGTAAATAAATATAGTGAATTTTAAAGAGTGCATTTACTCAATTGTGGTTTATGCGCTATCGATGAAGTAGATTTACTTCAAATCAATCAGCTTATATAAAATGCATAAAAAAGTGCGTATAATTTAATATTCCGTAGAAGGAAGTCATTCGGCGTACGCATCCAGATTTTTGATAAATGCATTGAGTTTTTAAATAATATTTTATTTTAATAAACAAGGATTGTGTTTACAAAAATTTCCTTCTTCCAAAGATCTTCAAAGAACGCCCCCGTGTAGAAAAGATAATAACTACTTCAGTCTGGGATGCATAGAATACAGTATTTATGTGATACAATGATAAGAATATAGATAATATTAGATAATGCAATATACAACTATTGGTTTTATAACAGTTTTTAGACTGTTCTTCTTAGTCAAGACAGAAAGTCCGCTGTAACCGGTAACAGTAATGAGGATGGTGATGGTGGTGATGATTCTAAAGTAGGAAAGGAAAATGTAATATAGAAAAACATTCTCAAGATTTGGTAAATTAGTTAACAAACAAATATCATTATTATACGCATTAAGGTGAAACCTTTGAAAAATTTATACATCAATTAGAGAAGTAAATCTAAGAGATTATTTTAAATGCCGTTGAAAATAGGAAAACGTTTATGATTTCAGGCAAAATAACAAGAAATATAAAAGAAAAGTAAGATTTATTAAAGTAAAACGGAAACAACAAGAGAAAGATTTCTAGAAATATGAAAGTATAGAACAGAAGCAAATGTCACATAACTTCTTTTATAGACTTGAAATATGGTATCCATATCTGTTTGGAAGAATATGCAAATCAAATATGAAAAGAAAATAAGGTAATACGAAGGAAGTTTCAAACCCCAAAATTCAAACACTGTAGTACATTATGGTAGCTGAAAAGAAAATACTGCCTAAAGTGTATTAAAGCCTGTAACTGCAAACAGGAGCCAGTTCGTAAGGTTTTTGATACACTAGGCGATATAAAGAAAAAATTATTAAATGAAAAATGTATTGAATGAGGAAAGCAGAGCTGTTAAAAGTAAAATAAAAATTACATGCTCAGTTTAAGTATCTAGTGGAATTTAAAGTACTCTTTTTTTTTATAAAATCTGTGTAGTTTATGATGTTCTTGAGCAATTATGTATTAAGTTTTTAGTTGAATGTGCTATAAAATGCAAGATTTTGTAACGAAATTTATAAACGACTATTTTCTACTTATGGAAGTATAAAAAACAATTATTTACATCTGAAAACACAGTGTTATTTATACTAATTATGCATTTTATTTCCTAAAATAGTAGATTAGTGTTATAAGGTATTTCTTTCATCTTCTTCGCATGCCTTTGTGTGTTGTAGTGGTCAGCACCCTTGACGCGTATTCGAGAGGTCCTTGGTTCGAGTCCCGGAGAGGGCATTGCTCATTTTTCACATCTCCTGCTTAGGGGAAAAAATAAATAAAAAAAACTAATGACTCAACAGTGGCGCCCGAACTAAGAAAGGGGGTGTATGATAATTCTCCACCACCAGGATCTGACAATAGGGTCCACTTCTCTAATCCCCAGTCGCCCTTCAAAGAAGGGAGAGTATCTAATGTATTTCTTCCACCTTCTGTACATGTCTTCGTGGTGTAGTGGTCCGAACGCTAGGTTCGTATCGAGAGGTCCGTGGTTTTTTTTGGAAGTAGGACATGTGAAAAATGAGCATTGCCTTCGCCGGGACTCGAACCACCGACCTATCGCGTTGAGCGTGCTGACCATTACACCACGAAGGCATGGGAAGAAAACGGGAGAAATACCTTATAATGTTACTGCTTTCTGGTTAAGAGAGTGTTAAAAACCGCTGCTAAGCTTTAGAAAGTAATTTTTAAAATTCTCATTTTCATTGGTTAAATTAATTAGTTTAAAAATGTAATAATGTTCTGTGCTATGCGTTCATATAAATCTCCATAAATAGAACAGGAAAATTGAAAACTTTCCAATATGTGATGAATCTGAACTCCTAAAGCAAGATAAACAGCCTCAAAATTACACAAAGGTAAATAAAAAACTTCATATTTATTTTAATTAAGACCTCATTTCTTATATTAAAATCTATCTCGCACTTCAGCTATTCCCTTTGCCTCACTAGTTTCTAGAAATGAAAAGGGTTTTTAATGGACCGAAAATCTACGTAAAAGCGAAAGGGTTGGTAACATCGGTCCCCCTCTTGTTTGTGATTATCTGTTACTAGCGTTGTTGGTACCAGCTAGCGAGGAGTGTCTTCTTTGATTAATATCACGTTAATGGTCTTACAACAGGGAAGCCAATTTGCTAGGATTTTAAAGTCTGAATGTAAGCACTTGGAATTATTATTTAGGTGAAATTAAAATACAGTGCTGGCCACCGTATGCAACACCCTGACGGAAGCATGCAAATAACATGGAATTTACACCATGCATTAGCGTAGGTGAGAGTTGCAAATGATTAGAATTTCAGCGCAGACCACATCAGGCGTGCCTGTGGCGCCACATCAAAGTGCTGTTTGTTTTGGAGTTTCCGACGATTTCAAGTTCGGCAATTGTGTTTTTTTGTAGTTTTTTCAAAAAGCGATCAATTATGCCTCGTAGTAAACAGCGATCATCCTTTGATCAAATATCCGAGTTCGATAGAGGAAGGATAGTGGTCTACCGTGAGCGTGGATTATCTTTCAAGAAAATCAGTAGTCGTGTTGGACGAAGCCAAACAACTGCAATGCGGATATGTGATCATTGGATGCAGAGGGGTTAGACGGTATTCGATCGCATCCACCTGAGTGCACCACTTGACGTGATGACAGGAACATTGAGCGCCTGGCAGTGACGGATCGCTTATTTACATCACGAACCATACCACAGAACATTCAATCTGTAACGCATCATCCAGTGTCTCCGCATTCCATACGACGCCGTTTACAGCAGAGTGGCCGGTTCGCAAGACGTCCCTTGCTTCGTCTACCCTTGACGCAAAACCACAGACGTCTCCGCCGCCAATGGTGCGATGAAAGAAGGATGTGGACGGCAGATTGGAATGAAATTGTCTTACTGACGAGTCACGCTTCTGTCTGCAACACCACGATGGTCGGATTGGAGTCTGGAGACACCGTGGAGCGAAGATGCTGAACAGCTGCGTTATGCACCGCCACACTGGTTCTGCACCGGGTATTGTGGTATGGGGCGGTATTGGATATCACTCTCGCACTCCTCTAGTACGCACTGCCGGTACTTTAAACAGCCAACGCTACATCTCCGAGGTGTTGGAGCCAGTTGTCCTTCCTTACCTTCAGGTCTTGCCCACAGCCATATTTCAACAGGATAATGCACGACCACACGTGGCATGCATTGTCCAAGGCTTCTTCGTCAATCACCAGATTGAATTGCTTCCCTGGCCGGCTCGCTCTCCGGATCTTTCGCCGATAGAAAACATGTGGTCCATGGTTGCTGAACGATTGACCCAGATCACAACCCAAGCTGCCACACCAGATCAACTTTGGCAACGTGTGGAAGCTGCTCGGTCTGCTGTACCCCAAGAACACATCCAAAGTCTCTTTGAATCAATGCCGAGGCGTATGGCAGCGGTGATCTCCAACAATGGCGGATGCTCTGGCTACTGATTCTGGAAGGAACCACACTTCACAGAAGTCTATAAATTTAATCATTTGATACTTTGTCAACATGTTATCTACTAAACAAATTTTGTTGTGATATCTCTTGTCTTTCTTGGTGTTGCAATTTGGGTGGCCAGCTGCGTAGATCTTGTTCACAAGATCTTGTCTATTATATTGTTGTTTTTACTTAATGTTCTGGCATGGTTAGGCATAGTGAGAACGAGGATTCTTCAGAAAAGCTAGAAGATTAGTCTAAAGGTCAAATTAAGTCAAGTGAGTTTAACCTTATAATTCTTCTTAACACGTTAAGAATGTCAGAGATCACCAAAATTGGCTGCAAAGCAAAGTCTACGAGCAAGCTCAACTGTAGAATTATGTCTACCACACTAAACTCCAACTTAACTAACTGAGACTGTTCGCAGCTTTCCAATTATACCGTTGTTCAATGAAGAGGAAGTAAGAACTTCTGAAATCTTCCACCAAAAAATCAATGTCTTAGAAGTTATTTTTCGTGAAATTTCTAAAATGTTTTTATTTGTACGTATGGTTGTACTCGAACTATTCATATTATATACTTACGTCAGTTTGACTAAAAATTAAAAATTCTGAAAATTAATACACAAACTAAACGCGTATAAACACAATAAGTGCCGAAATAAAATCTTTTTTTAATAAAATGTACAAAATTAAATATATAATTCCCATACGAAGTGCACTAAAATAAAAAAGGAATCAGTAAATTACGTCAGTATACAACTATACCAAAATTGCGTTACGAACAAATAAACGCAAATATTTGCAGACATTTGGAACAGTATTTTTTAAAATAAATTTCATTAATGAAATTTCAATATGTTTTTTAATTCATAGAGGTATAGTTCGACCGCCTAATCCTCGACCTTGAACGCGAACACGCATGCGCCATTCGGACTGAATTATTCTTAAAATAGGGTAAAAGGATGATGACTTTCTTTCCCTTGAGAACATAAATTCTCTTTTCCCGGAGGTCTTCACGTGATCTTTCCCGGCGCAGCAAATAATAACGCCCCTTTTGGACGAGTCTATGCGTATTGGCAGAATGCCAGCCAAGGTTGCGTTTGAGACGGTCGACCTATACAACAGACTATTCGAAGATACCCAAGAAAGTGCTTAGGATTCAACATAGGAAATAATGGCTCAATTTATTTATCCAATAAACCCAACCAACAGGCTGAAAGATGCTTTCTTCAGTTTTTAGTTTTTAGTTGTTTCAGAATTTTTCGTTGGAAAGGTGCTTTCCAAATTCATGCTTTAAATGTAGATTTCAATTCAATCATAAGTGATTTATAAAATATAGCGAGAGTTTTTCATTTTTATTTAAGTTGCTTATACACTCACGTTTGTGAAAATTGCAACACCATGAAGGACTTACGCGAGTGAGCTGAAATTTTCAGGAAATGCAAAGTAGCGCATGATATGCAAATGATTAGAATTGCAAATCCGTAGCGCATGCGTATGCTGAGCAGCGCCCTCTGAACGGCTGATGGATCCGAATAAATAGACGGCTGTAGCGAGGCGTGTATGGTTATCGGTGGTTATCTGCTAGTGGTAAACGTTAACTCAATCTGTACTTATGCCTCGTCGACGAAAGAGAGCGAGATTTGAACAACTTACAGAGTTTGAACGAGGGAGAATCATCGGCCTTCGTGAAGCTGGATTGTCGTATCGTGCAGTAGCCTCTCGTGTGCAGCGTAACAGCAGCACAGTGATGCGCGTTTGGAAGCAGTGGACGGACGAGTGTCGGACAACTCGGAAATCCGGGAGTGGACCCCGAAATGTGACGTCAGCTCGCGATGATAGACACCTGGTCCGCATGGCGCGGACGGACCGTACAGCTTCCTCTAGACAATTGGCAGCACTGTGGTCAATAGCTACAGGTGTTTCATTGTGTGCTTCATCAATTCGTAGACGTCTGCTGCAGTGTGGACTGCGCGCACGGACTCCTTTATACAGGATCCCCCTAACGCACGACCATCGCCGCCTGCGGCTACAATGGGCCAATCAGCATAGAGACTGGCGTGCTGATTGGCAGCATGTCGTGTTTTCTGACGAATCCCGCTTTAATTTGTGGTACCATGATGGCCGCATTCGTGTCAGACGCTATGCCGGTGAACGCCACCTTCCGGAGTGCATTATCGAACGCCACAGTGGACGAACACCCGGAGTTATGGTCTGGGGCGCCATAGCATATCATAGACGATCTCAATTGCTACGAATTGTGGGCAATCTGAACAGCAACCGGTATATCCGTGAAGTTCTACAGCCCGAAGCTGTTCCCTTCCTTCAAAGCTTGCCAGGCGCTGTATTTCAACAGGACAATGCCCGCCCTCATACTGCTCGGATTGTTAAATCCTTCTTTGCAGCGCAGCAGGTACAGCTTCTTCCTTGGCCTGCGTGTTCCCCGGATATGTCGCCAATTGAACATGTGTGGGATGTCATTGGTCGGCGTCTTGCTCGTGATCCTCGTCCTGTTGCGTCTGCAGACGAACTTTGGGTACGCGTACAAACGATATGGAATGCTCTTCCTCAGTCAGACATTCAAACTTTGTTTGACTCCATGCCACGTCGTGTAGCAGCACTTATTGCGGCGCGTGGTGGCCACACAAAATACTGATTCTGATCTCTTGTTCTTGTTTGTTTGCTTTGAACATTTAATCATTTATTTGTACCACTACCACTCAACTGTGTATTAAATTGTATTCAATTATGACGATTCCTTCTTGGTGTTGCAATTTTCACAAACGTGAGTGTATTAGCATATCAAATATCAAAACTGCCACATAAGAATGAATTTTCAATTGAAGACATTTGTCTTAATATTTGGAAAATGATTTTTTATTTGGTGAGCAGTTTTTTTAATTTCTTCACACAGTAAGGCAAATTATTAAAGAATTTAACACGAATTGTATCTCCACTTTTTAGAATGGTTAACTATGGAATGTAAGCGAAGAAATTAGAGTACTCTAATAAATTTTATTTGACAGCATTGGCTATTCCTAATATACAGGATCTTTGAAAAAGAATGATGAGATTTCATGAAGTCTTCCTAAAGAATTATATGAAATTGATTTAAAATGCCATTATTTAATTCAGTCACTCAAAAGAATTAAGTGTACGCAGTTTTACTGACCATGCAAATTTATTTTAGAATTCAAATATTGCATTTAATCAAAGCGCAGAATAAGAAACTTAAAGTTACCTTCGCTATTATCATGTTGCAGAGATAATAATTAATCAGAAAAATGAACAACCTTAACAATGAATCAGAATTTCGTAATATCTTCTTCTGGATGAATGCACTTAGTAGACTACAGTAACGTAATTTATCACAGTTGCCAAAATTAAGACATTAAAAATCTGTATTTGGCATATAAATATATCTGAGGTTTTCCTAAGATCGATGTCTTGTGTGGACTTATAAGAAACAAAATATCTGGCTCTTTATTCTTTGTTGAAACTATCATCTATTTCAATACTTACATGAATAGGTTACAGATAGTTTTGTTACAACTACGAAATAGGTATTGCTGAATTGCAGATTATGTTTTAACAAGATGAAACGCCGCCCAGGTTTGAGAATCATGGGGAAGATGAATTCTACGTTCAAATTCGAGGACAGTGAATTGTAAAAATGGACGTACCCAATGCCGATTAAACGTCTTCCTCTAGAATTTTGTCATAAATGAGGTTTACAGTGAAGAAATAAACATACGTAACCGCCTCAAGAATGTAAATATTATGAGATTTTTCATTTATGATTGGAAGCATTATTTTCTTGCTGGAATATTGACCGAAATTGAATATCGTTATGATGCCAGTTCTGTTTTTTGTCAATGATGTATATGTTAAAACTTATTAACATTGACCTGCATCATTCTCAGTATATGAATTAAGTGTACTTCCAGGTCATTTCATGTAGTGTGTACTTGAGTGAGAACTCATCAAATTCCAAGCCTGTAAATTAGATTATTTTAATAGGTCCAAGCTCTTATTAAATCACTTTTTACTTTCATTTAACAATATTTATTAGTATAAACATTTAAATGGCATGTAAAATGGTTCTGTATAGCCGAACGTTTGAGTAAATAATGTAAAACAAATATAAATGCACAAATACAAAAGAAATCCAAATACTAAGTTATAAAAAATTAAGGTATCAAGAATAACTTTGATTAAGAGTACTGCACCTGTTCCGTACTTGTTACTTTATCGTTTGGCTGACGGAGCACTTTCCCATCGCATTTTTGTTGTTGTGCATTTATAATGGTAATCTGTTAATTCTGGCAACTGGAAAGTAATGTTTAGTCTCTGCTAACTGGCAACTGGTATATTCCACTACGCAGCAGAAGAACGCTGACTCGCAAATCTATTCGCTATTGTAACTGTTCCTACTCTGTAATAATAAATAATTAAATGACATCGTTGGTAACGCACTTCTTTACTACGCTGAACTACGCACGCTACCTACGCACATATTCTGGTCCGCCGAGCCGGAGAAGAACCTAAACCTATGGATTAAACGTTATCGGTTTGCAGCTAAAAGTAAACAATGACCATGGTATCCCAACTTTAAATCGCAAGCGTGGAAACATAAAAGGGCAATTAAAAATGATTTCAAATGCTGTAACACCAGCAGAAAAACAAAATGAACTGGATATTGCAAAGTTACAAGCTCATTTGGATACGGTGGTAAATATTCATGAAAAGTTGGAATCGCTGAAAAACGACTACTACAGAATACTTAAGGATGATGAGTTTGAAGAAGCCGAAGCTTTGCTGTCTCAAGTGGATGAGGATATTCAAAAATTAGAGGTAAGTCTAAAAACCTCTATTAATAAACTTAACAAAAGTTATGAATCTTTAACAAATCAAAATAGTGACAGCCCTATACACGAAAGTTATTTTGTATGTAATAATCAATTTAAAAGGGCTTTAGTAAAACTGCCAAAAATTCCTCTTTCGAATTTTAGTGGAAAATTTGAAGAATGGAATTTGTTTAAGATTCAGTTTAATAGTTTAATCAAAGAAAATCCGCAACTTTCCGAAACTGAAAAGCTCCATTACTGACGCGTTTTGAAGGGAGAAGCCAAATTATTAGAAACATCAGGCGATAACTTTTCTTCACTTTTTAAAGCTTTAGAACAAAGATACGAGAATAAAGAATAATTATAGACTGTCATATTAAAAGCATTCCATCAATAAGGTATGAATCGGCTAAAGAGCTTCGCATAATGTTAGACAATATTAAAAAAAAATTAGATCGTTAAAAATCTTAAATTTCGCAAGAGATAAACTATCGAATGTTCTATTATTAAATGCTGTTCTTGACAAATTAGATCGCGAAACACGAAAACAGTATGAGCTAACACAAAATGATAATGAAGTACCAAATTTTGATAAATGTTTGGAATTCTTAGAGAGAAGATGTCAAATTTTAAATAGCATCAGTGCTAACATTCCATCTAAATTTAATTCGGGACGATCAAAGGCTCTTAGTTAAATCTAATAAATCACCTAAATTGTGTATCGCTTGTAAATCGCAATCACATGCATTGAATCATTGCGATAAATTTAAACAAATGAAATTATCCGAACGAGTTACTTTGGTAAAAAAACATCGGCTGTCCTATAACTGTCTTAGCGAATTTCATTTATTATCACAGTGTAAATCGAACAGTGTTTGTTATATTTGCAAGCAAGAATCCGATCATCATACATTGCTAAATGCATATTCGGCGCCATGACGTGTTCCTGTGCTCATGGTGTAGATATCACGGGGACGTTAGAGCTTCAGGAACCAAATCAACAAAACATAAACTCGTCAAGGTCAATTGATTCGCATCCGCTAGGAAATGCTCGTATTTCTTTCTGCTCAAATGGAAATAATAAAAGTGTTTTGATAAATACTGTAATAATTTATATCAGAAATTCAGCTGGTGAAAGCAAACCGTTGAGGGCGATCCTAGATTCGGCCTCTGAAAGTTCATTTATGACTACGAGAGCAGCCGCCAATACGTTAGGTTTGAAGAAAGAAAAAATAAACGTTCCGATAAGTGGATTAAATGACACATCGCTAATCACGAAAAAAGTTTCAGCTTATCTATCGAATGAAAGTAATGATTCACACTGTGAAATAGACTTACTGTTTCTTCCTAACATAACTAATTTCACAACTTCCAATAGATTAATGTTTCGAATTTTTACATTCCACGGAAAATCAAACTTACTGACCCATTATTTTTCGTTCCTCAAAAGGTAGATATTCTATTGGGTGCTGAATACTTCTTCTCAATTTTGACAGATGATAAAATAAAATGGGGAGACAATTTGTTCTTGTAATAAAGCTGTTTTGGCTAGCTTGTTTCGGGTAGTATTTCGCACAATAATTTCTGTTGTACACCAAAACACTGTTTCTAAAAATTTGGAAACTCTCAACAAAATCCTCACAAACTTCTGGGAAATAGAAGAAGTGGAATCACGAAAAATTTGTAATTACGAATTAAATTATTGCAATGAACACTTCGTGAAAACACATTGTAGGAAACCAGACAGTAGATAAGCGGTTGAAATGCCACTCAAGCCAGAATCTTCGGAAACAATGCTAGGAAATTCTAAAGACATCGCATTGAAAAGACTAGATCAGTTGGGGACATGCTTGGAACGGAATTGCACCTTAAAAACACTTTACGTAGAGTTTCTTCATGAATATGAAAATTTGGATCATATGGTGAAGGTGAAAGAAGATACACTTATAGATGAAGGGTATTATCTACCACACCACGGCGTACTGCGTCCCACCAGCAAAACAACTAAACTACACGTGGTCTTCAACGCGAGTTCGAAAACATCCAGCGGCGTCCTTACGTCCAGCGGGCTTTCCTTAAATGATTTCTTGTGCAAAGGAGGAGTGCTTCAAGAAGACCTCTTTTCGATTCTAATTACATTTAGAAAACACATTCTCTCCTTTACTGCTGATATCAAATAGATGTTCAGAATGGTTGAAGTTAATCCTCCGCAAACTAAGCTTCAAAACATTTTATGGAAAGATAGCAAATTCGCTCCGATTAAGGTTTACAAATTACGAACTGTAATGTATGGGACCGCGTCCGCCCCACACTTAGCTACTAAAGTTTTACAACAAATTACCCTAGATGATGGAAAGGATTTCCCTTTAGCTTGAAGAGTAGTTCTTCAGGATTTCTACATGGATGATTGCCTTTTTGGTTCCTCAGAATTCAACGAGTTAGAAAAACTTATGTCAGAATTAAAACAGCTTCTCCAAAGGGGAGGAATGACTGCACAAGTGGTGCAGTAATAAGGCACCATCCAGTGAACTGCAAGAGTTCACACTTGACTGAAATTCCGAAGAAATAATAGTTAAAACGCTAGGAATGTTTTGGAATAGTTTAAGAGCCTCCTTTACGTATAAAGTAAGCATTAACACTAATCCTAACTTCACCAAGAGAGATGTACTATCCCAAATAGCATGCATGTATGATCCACACGGACTCTTGGATCCTCTTATTGTTAGAGCAAAAATCTTTATGCAGCAGTTATGGTTGCTTAAGATAGATTGGAAGGAAACACTACCCTCCAAATATATCCGAACAATGGGAAAACTTCATTAGAACACTACCAGATTTGGAATATATTCATGTGCCAAGATGTTTTTTAAAAACCGATACTAAGTTGGTAGTACTTCAAGGTTTCTCAGACGCATCTTCAAAGGCTTACGGTGCAGTGACATACATCCAAATTGTGTCCAGCACCGGGGAAATAAACAGTACACTTCTTTGCAGCAAATCACGCGTTGCTCATAGAAAATTCATTAGAATTCCACGTCTAGAACTTTCTGCATGTCTTCTTCTCGCAAAACTAACGGAAAAGGTCGTAACAGCTGTTAAACTTCAAATAGACTCTGTGAAATTGTACTCTGATTCTACAATAGCCCTAGCATGGATAAAGACTACTTCAATTCTGTTTAAGACATTTTTAGGCAACCGAGTATCACAAATCCAGAAGATATCGAAAGAGTTCGAATGGCATCATATTCCTTCAGAGTTCAACCCATCAGACCTGATCTGTAGAGGGATGGACGTTAAAGCCCTTGCCGCTAGGGAACTGGTGGAAAGGAACCAGACCTTTCAAAATTAAATTCACCTATCCCTGAGACTTTGCAAAACGCCAGTAGTTCAACTGACAAACATTACTGATGAACTCAAGATTGTTTCTAAAGTGACATTAAGTTTAAATAATGACTCTTTTTTGATAGCTTACTTAGTATCAGCAACAAATTTCGTAAACTAATTAGAATTTTAACTTTTATTTTTAGATTTTGCAGAACGTGCAAATCTCTTAAAAAGCATACAGGAGAACTCACATGCGAAGAATATGAAAGAGCAGAAAATTATCTGCTAAAACACTTACAGGTAAAGTATTTTTCCGCGAAGATTACAGCTTTAGGATCTTCAGTTCCACCTACGAGTAAGCTGAAATTTTTTAATCCCTTTTTAGATCCATCCAGTGGATTAATAGGAGTTGGTGGTAGACTTTCACATTCAATTTAAATTTCAATCGTTAACATCTGGCTATTCTGCCGGGTGGAAATAAACTAGTAACTCTAATATTTCAATACTATCACAAGCGAGATTTTCACGTAAGTCCTCAAGCCCTACTAAATACTGTTCGTTTTAAATAGTGGCCACTTGGTGGCAGAAGTACGGCACGAAAGGTCGTCCATGAGTGTGTGGAATGTTTCAAGAATAAATCAATTGTTGCAACCCAGATTATGGGATATCCTCCCTCAAAACGAGTAACGCCAAGTTCCCCTTTTTTAATTATAGGAATAGATTTATGTGGATCCTTTGAAATTAAATACAAAGGCCATAGAAAGGGTACATTTCAAAAAATATATCTAGCTGTATTTGTATGTATGGCGATTAAAGCTGTTCACATGGAATTTGTGTCAGATCTTACTTCAGAAGTTCTAATTGCTGCCTTAAAGAGATTTTTTGCACGACGCGGCAAGAGTTCAATAATTTTTAGCGATAACGCAACCAACTTCAGTGGAGCTTCTGCAGAGTTAAAATGTTTGCATAAATTAATGTTAAACAGTGAGGACATTTCGAACCTGTTAGCCTCAGAAGGTATCAGGTGGAAATTTGTGCTTTCTAGGGCATCTAATTTCGGCGGCCTTTGGGAGGCGAGTGTAATGGACTTCAAGTATCATCTAAAAAGAGTAGTAGGTTCCACTAAGCTAACTCTAGAAGAATTTCTAACAGTAATGGTTCGAATCGAGGGCATCCTCAATTCGCGGCCACTCTCACCCTTATCTACTGATACGGATGATTTTTCAAATATTAATTCCTGGACATTTCCTGATAGGGAAACCGATAAATGCCATCCCAGAACCAA
The DNA here is from genome assembly GCA_000611955.2 of Stegodyphus mimosarum. NCBI lineage: Eukaryota > Metazoa > Arthropoda > Arachnida > Araneae > Eresidae > Stegodyphus > Stegodyphus mimosarum. Next base: position 12,141 of record KK122471.1, on the reverse strand, counting down.
ATTTTATTGTCAAAAGAGATAATCTTCTAAATAGTTGGCAGAGGACTCAAACATTAATTCAAAACATACGGAAATGCTGGCAAAGCAGCTGTCTAAGCCATCTGCAACAGCGCTCTAAGTAATTGCTTAAAACGCCAAATATAACTCCTGGCATGCTACTTTTATTAAAGGACTCTCAAATTCCCATTTGCAATTGGTCTTTGGGTCGAATTATTAAAGTAATCCCAGGCTGTGACGAAAATGTCAGAGTTGTAGACGTACGCAGCTCAAAGGGTGTTTCCAGAAGACCAATTTCAAAAATTTGTATTTTACCCATTATGGATAACTATATCTCTGCTGTTGGAAAATTTATTTTATTCTCATTGAATTATTAATTAGTATATGTGTTGTATGTTATGTTATTATAAGTTTGTATTCATACTTTGTTTCTTTAATTTTGAAATAAAATTATATTTCAACGCCAGGCGGGATGTTCCGTATTTGTATCTTTATCTTTCCCATCGCATTTTTGTTGTGCATTTATTATGGTAATTTGTTAAATCTGGCAACTGGAAAGTACTATTTAATCTCTGCTAATTGGCAACTTGTATATTCCACTATGCAGCAGAAGAACGCTGACTCGCAAATCTACTCGGTGTTGTAACTGTCCTTACTCTGTAATAAAAAATAATGAAATGATATCGTTGGTAATGCATTTCTTTACTTAGCTGAACTACGGACGCTACCTACGCACAACATCAAAGCCCAAAGTTAAGAGACCTGTTTTCTATATATAACTTGATAATTCGAATTCGTACTTCATTCAAGTATGATATTGAAATTACATTCACGAAAGAAATGAAAATCGATATTCTCAAATTTGAATTTCAATTATATTTTAACATTTATGCATAAGAACTTTAAGAAAAATTAAAATTAAAATTTAGAAGAAACCTTCTCCTTTCAATTATAGGAAGAAATAAGCTTTTTGGAAATATTCCTACTTAAGGTTTCGTCGAAAATTCAATTACTCGTATTTCACGTAAGAAAAGTATTATTTTTCTTAAATTATATTTCTTAGAAAAGAGGATGTTAAATTCTTTTAATATAAATATATCAAAAATATGCTCAGAGTTTTGCTAAAAGATTTTGGAAGTTTCTGGGAAAAGATTTATAATTGGAAATTTTGCACTGAAAATTTAAGAGGATTAAACTAATAAAGAATAAAAGAAGGAATATAGGAATCTGAAGCTGTAATAAGTATGATTTCGATGTAAAGGTAAGATGTCGGGGGTGTGGATAACACATTAAGATCAAGATGTGAGTGTTGCGAAACGATTGACGTAAGAAGGTTGATATAAAGCAATTTCTGAGAATTGCTCACTGAAATACAGCTTTCCGGAACATAATATCCTACTAAAAGCATTTTTATATTGTTGAAGCATTTTCTTCTGTTTCATAAAATCAGAACAAAATATGTAGGACTTTTATTTCAGGATGCAGGATCTGATATTTAGGACTTTTATTATTTATGATGTAGAGACCTTAGGTTCTCTCCGGGACTCGAACCTCTCGAATACGCACCGAGGACCATTGGGGATTAGGGGACCCAATCGCCAATCCTGGTGGTGGAGAATCATCATCCACCACCTTTTTGTTCGGGTGCCACTGTAGAGACATTAGGTAATTTTTGAAAGCAGGTACTATTTGTCTTTCCTGTCGTTTTATTTAATTCTATGCATATATTTTGAATTTGTTCACGTTTATAGCCTTAGTATTTTATATTATTTTCCTGCATTTTTAAAAATGTTTTTACTTGTTTAACATTAGTTAGATTATTTCATTCAACAGCGACAGGATCTTAGAAATAAGTTACGGTTCACTGTACTTAATATTATTTATTATTATAGGTTATTACTAATTTTCTTTACAGTTTTAACCTCTATGATTTTCTGTTTTCTATCAATTTTCTAATAATTTTGGTTGTGTTTACCATGTTTTGCGATCATATTTCGTGGTATCATTTACCTGAATTTACATAGTTCACTATTTGAATTAACTCCGCTCATTTTTTGACATTTCAGTTTCCTGACATTTATATTTTAATATACGTACTTCTTTCTTAATCATTCGCATACATCCTTATGCGCTTCTTTGTTCTCTAGATTATATCTTGCTCTGATACCTAGTCTACTTTTACTTGGAAATGAACTTGATATAGTCTCAGTTTGATAATTTAGAACAGGGTTTCTCAACGAGATGGGAAGAGGGAAGTTTCATAGTTTCAGGGTGGGGGGTCAGGCTTTTATCTATCTGTGAAGTATTCAGCATTATTTTATGAATATAAAAAAACTACTTTATTTAAATTTTGATATTTATTCATATTTCTACATCTTTTCACGTTTACCTTATATTAAAAAATAATCTGAGTTTAAATAAATCTGTATATATACATTTTAGAAGTTTGGGATTGCGAGGAGGGAAAACACAAACGTAACATAAACATACAAGTATTATTAGAAATATAAAATAACATAAACATATGAAACATATTAAAATAATCAAAATCTAAATAAAAACGTACACGTATTTTTGGAGTTTGGAAATGCGAAGGGCGAAAGGATTATCTACCATTTATGAAAGGGGTGCATGGAATAAAAAAAATCGAGAATTATTGCGTTAGAACAAATGGACAACCTTGGATTTTAATTTTACAAACATATTCATTATTTTGATCACTCGCATAAGAAAGTTTCGTACTATTTCTAACTACATAAGTCTCTGAATTCAATATTTTGGTTTAGTGGTTTTCATTCCGAGGCACGAACTCCGGACCTCTCGATATCCAGCTACACGTACTCCTAAGTACACCACGGAGGTGCGCTGTTAGAAAGGAGAAACTTCCTCTTGATCTTTCCCACTTAAAAGGTGACTGGGAATGCGGTCGCCAAGTCGCCAAATCCAGGTGGTGATGAATTAACTTTCACCAAATTTTTCTTCCGGCGCCACTTAAGGAATTTAGAAGTTTTTCCCCATTCAAACATGAAGAATCGGCAGTTCCTCAGGCGAGATTCGAACTTTGGATCTCTCGATTGCTAGCCAGACGTGCCTCCAATTACATGACAAATGTACACCGTAAATAAGGAAAAAATTCTTTGCAATGTCTTTATGACACTTCAAAAGGAACTAGCCATGTCAAGTAATCGTTATATATCTCCTCGTTTGCCAGTTTTTAATAGATTAACTATAATGCGATAGTTGGAGCTGATTGTCTGCCTTGAATAACAACCTGCCGTGGGAAGCTAACAAATATTAATTATTTCCTTACACACGCCTATAAATCCTTACAAAACAACTCTTTCAGCTTCAGCCGTAACTGCTCAATGGATTTGCAGAAACGGTCACAAATCCATCTCTCATTTTATTTTAACTGTATACTTTTAGCAGACTCTGTTATTTTAAGACTCTTATTCGATTTTAATCCAATACAATTTTCGTGGATATCTGAAAGTAAGCTTTCTTAACTTCAGCTTTTCCACTTAAGCTTTCTTAAAAGTGACTGGTCACCTTGTTCTCTAACTTGTAAATATTCTTCAAGACTTATATATATTCCGGACAAGTTTTCTAAACATATCGACAATGGTTAGAGAGAATTTCCTCTTCCATTATTGTTTGCCTTCGAGGTGTAATCGAAATCCCGACAGGCTAGAAATCAGGTACAGAACTCGGATGCTTGAGAGGCTTTTGCTGATTTTTCTGTGTTTTAGCTTCGAATTGATGCGAGATGTGTATTCCTCTCGCATCAAAGAGATGAAATGATCTTGTATTGTTAATATTCATGTTTAGTCACAAATATTCGGAATCTTTTTAATCCGTTGTAAGACACGGTTTTCATTTATGATACAAATTATTTAACATATGCCGGGCAATTTTTATTTTATAACTTGGGCTTTTAACCAAATACGCGATTGAAACCCACGTGGTATCTATCTTCTAAAAAAGGAACTGCAGTGTAATGTTTTCAAAATAAAACCTTGAATAATTCATCCAAATCTTTCGTTTAGAAGGTTATAAGGTTTCTCCTTCAATCTCTTAATCTTCTTGCTCAGCATACGCTGTGAAACCCTATGTGGAGGACAGTGAGCAAATCTAGGCTATGTCCTTTAGTGTTGAAGAACTACAAAGTCAGAAGGAGGGTTTAAAGTGACCCTTTAATTCACATAATTACAACTCTCCGACTTGAGAGTAAGCCACTACTTGGGCTGAACTAAAATAATATAAAATAAAGTGTGTTAACAATTCAAATACCTAAATTTAACGTTAAGTAGGACGGCGAGGGAAGCCTAACTCTTAGTGAAATGCAATAATGCACTAGCAAGAACTAGTAATTGCAATTTGCCTATGAAGGCGAACTTTCAGTAGACAGAGGAAATCTTTACGCGCACGGCCTTACGGCGATAAATCCAAGACTCTGTCTCTTCTCCTCGTTAACTCCTGCCTTTTAAACTGCTAACAGATATATGCGATTTGCATAAATATCTCGCTCGCGCTAAATTCGGGCAGCAACTGAAACTTTGAGATATCGATAGGAAAGTTCAAACTCAAAATAACTTGGTTAATTAAAATAATGAATGCCACAAGGTCAGTCCCTTTTTTACTTGATAATGCATTTTTTTAGATGGAAACGTATAAAAATAAGAGGCATATTATGCAGTTACCTGTTACATTTTAGCAATCTACGTATTTAAAGAAAAAGAACAATTTATCAAGGATATGTCACGCTAACATATACCATATTTTCAAATATTTGAGCTTTTATGCACGCTAATATAGGTATTTCGTTTGTAATTGTCAACATATCAGCTTATTATGACTTTACAATTCTTTTTATGCGAAGTAATATATTTCAATACTAAATTGGGTGGAGCAGAATGTTTGAAGTTTGCATAACTATAGATTTATATTTATATTCATCTTTAATGCAACTTTAATTGGCCTTTAATTAATAATACACATAATTTTCTGTTTTAGAAAGAAAACTGAGTTAAAATATTTAACTCCTTTAGATTTTTAAATTGTGCTGTTTTAGTAGAGAAGATCAAATTAGCAAACCATAATGTTATAAATAAAGTAAGAAATAATCTTATCCCACTGTAGAATGTTAGAAAAGTTATTGTTTTATCCAAATGAGGAAAGAAACTCTGCCGCATTTTAGGCTGTTTACCTGAGAGCCTTGCAGTCAAACAAATTACTATAGAAAGCAAATGTATTATTACGCGCGAACGGATGCGTAGCTGATTGAATGCGCACAGAAGAGATGAGTTTGATAAAATTTATTTTCCCAAAAGAAGTACATTACAGCACCGAACTTTTCACAAAGATACTCGTACAGATCTTCTCAGTATGACAAGGCACATCCAGTAGTTACTGCTTCAAACTACTAAAAATGTTAAGTACGACACAATTTTAAAAACCTCGAGTACATAAGCTCCGACAGCAATCTTTGAATACTCTGAGTTAAACTTTCAACTAACTGAGAATACATACTTGTTTCGGTCCTATATAGTTGTGCTCCGTTCTCTGAGAAATTTCTAGTATCTTCGATTCGTCCAAACTTGCTGGAAGGCCTACACAATTACAATTTCACCAACTTCAATTTGGTTCTGATACAGTTACATAGTGATCGGATCAGTTACATTTTCGCAGGAGTTGGACAAAAATGTCTGTCGGCAAATGATCGCCAAGTTTGGAGACATGTGGCGATTTTCGCCCCAATTTGGCGTCAAAAATTAGTCGCCAAAACCATCGCCGATTTGACGAAATGTTCATTTATCTTAGTGTTAAATGGACTTGCCCTTGCACTCTGATTTTTACGGCGAAGCTTCACACTTTTGAGGCCTTTCATTATACAAGAAATAATACAATTTTGCAAATAACTTCATTAAAATTACTTACATATGTACAAAATTCCTAGCAATATTTGTCTGTAGATGAATTTAAAATTATTCTTAATGACTTCATATTTGTTAGTAGAAGAAATGAGAAGTCTGATTTATAACTATCGGTAGGCAATACATTAATATATATTTCTTTAAATTTTTCCAGTAAAAGGCTGTAAAAGCTGGAAATACCTTCACATAATATTCATGAATCGTTTGGCATTTTGTGATACTTGAAATATATTCCATGATTTTTTTACATAAATTTAAGACATATTTAAGTAATTATAAGTTATTTTAAATTGCAATATTTATAAAGTCTAATGTGCCTACATGCTACAGGTCTCATTCGCTAAGAAAGACGAAACATTTTTTTTTTCTCTATGAAATGTTAACCATATAAAGAACAATATGATTAAGAATCCTGGTTAAGAAATAATTTTCTATATGTAATATAAGGTAGACTAGAATATTCTCTGTTTGCTCTTCGAGTAGTGAGATTATGATACTGAACCAGTGTTGTAGAAATTTCCTTCACTTTCTAAATCAATACATTTAAACTACACAAAATATTATGAGAATTGTTTGCATTTCTGACGACCTTCTGCTATGATGGTAGGGATATTGTGGCCACGAACTAAATAAGATCTCTGTCAGTTTTCTTCTTGAAACTCTTCCGTAGTGTCTGTACGAGTAAGTTTGAAATGTATGATATACTCCACCACCTGCGACAGTGCTAACGAGTGCACTAATGCCAGAATTGAAACAGTAATAAAATAGGTAATTAGTTAAGTATTCAAGCAATAACGTATATAAGTATTCAAGCTTATATGATTTTATGTATTCAAGTTTATATGAACTCAATGTAAACTGATACATAGGTATTTTATGTATCCAATAATTATTGTATGTATGTATAATATAAATGTCAACAACCGTACTCAAGTACTCATAGAATGAATGTATACAGGATAATGTAATCAGCTAATTAAGTGTTTGTATCGTAATCAAGTATTAAAGTATACAACTAATATTCAAGTGTATAAACAGTACTCATATAACATAATCATGTATTTATTATATCAACGCAGGCATGTACTCAAATAATGCATATTACCAATTAATTGTAATAATAATTTGTAAACAGGTTTAATGTATTCAAGTGTCTTACTGTAATCAAGCTGTCAAGTACGTAACTAATGCATACATGTAACTTAATCATGTATTCAGTGTATTAATGTATTTAATTGACGGATCATATTTATTGTACTAATGCAAGTACTTGATGCATTTAAGAATTATTATTATTGTTAGTCCATAGGGGCTTTGTCTCTGAAGAACTATTGTTTTCGTTTTGCGATTTTGCGCGGAATGAGTCTGAATGTCCGTTTCACTTTTCAAATTGTTGCCACTAAATATTATCTCCCTGTATTATATTTGAAGAAATTAAATAATGAAGCATCTGCATAAATGTATGTACGTTTCTTGCATTGTGATAAATAACGGTATTTTAAAACTATCAACAACTGAAACTGAAAAAAATTCTCTAGTTTGCTAGGTAAGCAACAAGTTTTCCCCTGAATAAATTTGCAAAAGAAGTTGAAAGAAACAAAATTAGCTACTCAAGGACTCATTTATTTTCACCGGATTAAGGAAGCATAATTGTTGAAAGAACCAAAAATAAATTTTAGATTTCCTATTTGAAATGAAACACTTATACATTGCGCAGCAAAATAGGCAAAAGAAAATTAAGTTATTTCCTCTGGAGAAGATAAAGTTCCAGGAAGAAAATAATTTGAAACAATTTTTTAATAGCAATTCCAGAAGTAGAATGCAGATGGGTAACAATTTAATTAAAAAGAGACAGAAACGCTTCCAAAAGGCATAAAAAGTGAATTTGTAAAATTTTAAATGTGAGAGATTTGTATAAGTTACTTAATCCATGAAGGTTCTTCGAATTGGAATTAGACCACTTTTGCTTTAAATTACAACAAATAGAAAGGTTTTGCTGAAAAAGGAGAAAAAGGTACTCAGCACTGCAGGAGGTAATGAAAATTTAAATTTTACTATTTTTTTAACAGCCAGCTGAATATTTTTTTAACGGTTGGAGAATTTATACCATAATCAGTGGTGTGTTATAAATAAGACATAAAACTGTTTAGCTCTAATTCAATAAACATTATTAGTTGAACGCTTTCTTCCTTTTTTTTCATTGTGAGACTACAGTGGGGGGCACAAAGAAAATGCTATCCGACTTGTTAAGGTGAATCATAGTTAACAATCTTGAAATCGATTTGGAAAGCGGTACACCTATCACCATTAGATCCTATCATTGCTCGAACATCCAAAAACAAAATTTTTGTTTAAGAGTTCTGTTTTGCCTTGCAAAAGGGAAGTGACGCGATAAAAGAAAATAAAAAAAAGCTAGAGAAACTTTATGATTGTGACTTTTCCTCGAATTCATCTATGTAGCAAAATGAGGCATTAAAATGCTAAAAGAATAGAACAATATAAACTAAAAACTCTGACGTAGACATTATCTCTCGCCAATGTCATGTTTTAAACAGCAAAGAGCCTTAATTAAAATATCAGTCTCGGTTGAACATTTGAAAGTAAAATCCAATGAATAGAAAGCTCTGTACGAAATTTTGGATTATTCTGTTGCGTGCTTACGGGTTCGTAATACATTGAATGCACACAGGTCCGATGATGAGTTGATGAAATTTATTTTATCAAAAGAAACACTTCAGAGTTCTGGACGTTCCACATAAATACTCGTACAGGTATTCACAGTATCGCGAAGTACAATTGGTAGTTAGACTTGAAACCACTGAGAATGTTAAAAACGGAAGCAAACCGAATCTAAAGAACGAAGTTAACTCGTGTATATCTCATTATGTCGACTCACACTGAACAAACATTACAGAAAACAACATCTGAGAGAAGATGCCCTCTCCGATCTTATATAGTTTTCACCCGAGTGCTCAGATATTTCTAGTACTTTGTGCTTCTCGAAATTACTGGAATGCAAATGAGAGCTGAATTACGGTTACAGTTAAAATAGTGATTAATTACACTTTTTCAATTGCAGTACCTATTCCGGTGATGCAAAGGCAGGACCAGAATGTCGCAAAATGTTAGCCAAGTTTGGCGATTTCTCGCCAAATTTGGAGACAAAAACTAATAGCCAAAACCACTGCCAGCTTGGAGATAGCCATTTACAGAATAATTAAGGTAAAATAACACGCCGAACAAATATTAATTTAGAAGTCAAAGTACAAAAATCAGCGTTATATTTGCAGATTTTCACAGGACTAGTTTCGATGGTTTTACCGAACCATTAGCCTCAGCTGCCAAAGTGCAAATGAACGGGATAAGACATGGACACGAGACACGGTAAGGCATGGATAAAGGATATCTTATCTCGTCCATTTGCACGTTGGCAGCTGAAAGTGGTAATTCGGTAAAGCCATCGAAACTAGTCATGTGGAAATTTACAAATGAATTGCTGATCTTTGTTCTTTCACTTCTAAATTAACATTTACTCAATTATAAATAGACTTGCCCCTGTATTCTTATTTTTTCTGCATGCTTCGGTCCCTTAGATTTTCATATTACATTATACAAAGGAAATACAACAATTTCACATATAATTTCATTAAAATTAGCTATTTATAGACAAAACTCGTAACAATATTTTACAGACCTTGCAACAGCAGTCATGTAATACGTTACTGCGCTTGAATATATAGAAATTAATTTTGTAAATAAAAAAATAAGACACTTTAATAAAATTATTCATTTTACTAGCACAGCTTTCTTTTTTAAGTTTTAATATAAATATATTACGCATCTGACACATGAGACAAAATGTAGTTTAAATACACTCATGTCCATAAATTAAGGATAATTCGGAGTCACGCGGAATTCGAACTCTAAAATAAATATATCACCTGTAAAATCACTACACAGATCTTCAAGAATCATATGCAAATTTCAGGAAGTAACCAGATGAAACCGATGGTACGTCACAATGACAAGAGCGTAAGAGAATGATATATAAGGAATGCAGGCAAAGAAGTGAAATTGTTCGCAGGCGCTTTATAAGCATTTCAGTGCAATAACCGAATAGGTATGACACAAAGGACGCATTTGGATGATTTTTTACGTGGTAGAATTATCGCCCGTCTGGAATGTGGGCGTATCCAACTGGAAGTATCAGACGAACTTGGAATTGCCCAGAGTGTCATATCCAGGCTTTGGCAACGATTCCAAGATTATGGTAATGTGAGTAGACATTACAGCACAGGTCGCCCCAGAGTTACAACGCCGAATGAGGACCGGTATTTGGCAGTTACTGCCAAAAGAAACAGGCGAACCACAGCCTCAGACCTGTCTCGACAGCTCTCTTCAGCCACTGGTACGACAATTTCAAGGCAGACCGTGTACAGACGCTTAGGGCAGTTTGGTCTATATGCTCGTAGACCTGTCAGATGCGTTCCACTTAGTGCAACTCACTGTCGCCTGCGGTTAGCCTGGAGTAGGGAGCATGCATTGTGGACACCGCAACAGTGGGCTTGTGTGATGTTTTCCGACCAGTCCAGGTTTAGCTTGCAGTCTGATTCTCGCCGGACTTTTATATGGAGAGCTCCAGATACCCGTTACAAGCAAGAAAACATTATTGAACGATACCGGTACGGTGGTCCAGGAGTGCTTGTCTGGGGTGGAATTATTCTGGGTTCCAGAACTGACCTGCATGTTCAAATTGGAAACATGACAAGCCAAATCTACCGAGACGTCATTCTGGAACAACATGTACGTTTGTTTCGGGGCGCCATGGGCGCACAATTTGTGCCTATGGATGACAACTCCCGTCCTCAGCTTGCAAACATCGTAAGCGAATGCCTTCAATCGGATGATATCACCCGTATGGACTGGCCAGCATTCTCACCGGACTTGAATCCAGTAGAGCACGTGTGGGATATGCTTGGCTGACGAGTTGCAGCCCGTCAACCTCCTCCTACATGTCTACCGGAACTTCGGAGAGCATTGCTTTTTGAGTGGTGTAATATGCCCCAAGATCAGATCGATAATTTGATACTCAGCACGCCTAGGCGTTGTACGGACTGTATTGCATCGTCTGGGAGACATACAATGTATTAACAATCATACCAACCATATAATATTGGTTTTTTGTAAGTAGGTTTTTTTTGTAATTTGCTCCAGGGAGAAAAAATCGCTAATTTTTTTAATAATATCAAACATATAGCATCTTTTTTTGCTCTTTACCTTTTGTTTAATAAATAAGCTTTACAAATAAGTCAAATTTGTTTTACTTCTAAATCTTCTTTTGCCTGATTTTGCATTATCCTTAATTTATGGACATGAGTGTAATAACTTCAATTATTAAAGTTTTTTTTTTAAATCTGAGGTTTTCGCGATTTGTAAGAATAAGTTGAAATAAATCATTCCTAATTTTTTTTATTCCAAACATACATAAAACGACTATAAACATATTTTGGAAAGAGCGATGTGTTCCATATTACCATTAAATGGTCAAAAAGTACCATTTAAATCAGTCTTTTAAGAAAAACTGTTCATAGCAAATAAAATGCTATTTCTAGTTGCCTAACTTTGCCAGAAAGCTGATCAGCTCCTGATTTAATCACAGAATTTAATTAAAGTAATCAGCTAAATAATATCCATGCACTAATGAAGTAATAATTTTGTCATTGGTTACAGTAATGAAATTTATTACAACAATTCTTCAGTACTGAGTACACATACTTTACATTTTGTAGGATATCTACGTATGAAAAGTATTTTTCCTATTTATTCTGATATTGTTAGCCAAGAGGGGCTATTAGTCTCAAGCCTCAATTTTGTGTCTGTTTTACTTTCGTTTCGAATCACTTTTCATATAAAGGGAGGGTGACGTCAAGTGTTGCCGCAGTGCTTTATTTTAAAAATTAATACAGCAGGTATATATAATATTGGAAATATAGGAAGTGCAAGATACACTTACTTCTTTAATGAGAATTGAAACTATATGCTACTTTCAAAGATTTTTATAACTGAGTTGTTGAATTTTATGTGACGTAAATGCAAAGATAGTCATTTTTAATAAATAAAGGTATAATGACAAATTAATAAAAGTTGCTCATCTATTATATTAAAATCCGTGCGCGTCTGTGTGTTTGTTTGTTTGTGTGTTTGTAACCTC
>KK122470.1:34512-60298 GCA_000611955.2 Stegodyphus mimosarum | reverse complement strand
GTAACATAATATGAATAACAATAGCACTTGAGTATTCCAAAGGAAAATCATATTTCAGTATGTGTGCTGATATTTCTGTAAATAAATGATAAAAAATGCCAATAAAAATAGAGTAACTGCTTTAAAATGCATAAATTCATTAAAAGTGTAAATCTCGGTGTTTCTGAAAATGCTACTGTATTTTGTTACTGAGCATTTTTTAATTGCTAGTGATTACAATCACAATTTATGAATACTGAAAACTTAAACTATTCTAAAAGAATTCAATAATAAATGTCAAACAGTAAATAAATCATTGGGCTACAAAATTATGCAGCCTGTCAGATATATGAAGACTAATAACAGAAATAAAAATAAGATCTTTAAAAATGTTATAAAGTGGCGAAGCATGTGAGAGCTCTTTATCTTGAAAACAATACATTTTCAGTAGAATCAGTACATACTTTAAAAAAAGTGAGATGCTCTGCAAAATGTAGTTGTTTTGTGATGAAACTGTTGATAAGGCTGCTTTGATAATGCTTTTGATGATTTTTTTCCACACAGTAAAACTGTAGAATTTATGTATACATAGTTCTTTACTTTATGTATGGATGCAAATTATACAGCTTTTAATTTATGAAACTTGCATACATATCAAAGTCAAGTGACTTTTCAAAATATTACGACATTATAAACCTTGAGATTATTTATTCTAAGGCTTATTCACTGATTTCAAAGAAAAATGTTACTGATATACATACAAATGTAGTTTCCATTAATTGGCACATTGTTATTGATGAAGATTCCTTTAATGATTCTTACATAAAGCTATTCGGATTTTTTTTTTTACAGAGAAAAAACGTTAAAGTTTCATTTAAAAAAATAAACCAACAAAATATTCTTAATTTCATCATAAACTTTCATTACATCGCATGAATCTGTTGACACTGAACTAATCATTTTCAATTTAAATCAGAAATGTATTTTTCATATTGATTTACTGACAGTATGAATAATGACCAAAATTTAATATAATCTGTAAATAATAATAAATCATTGATACATAGGTTAAGAAATAAGTCAGAAGTTAGACTATATTACTGTGCTAATGGTTCAAAACCCTTCACCTAATTATTTGTACTATTTGTACAGGATTATTTAATGAACACAAAATATATAAGGGTTTCCTAATTACTCCAACTCACTTTTGACTGTAGACACACTCTAACATATACTTTGAGTCCTTGTATCCGTATGACTAAACACTCACAAGTAGATTTCATGCATAAAAAAAAAAAAAAAAACCTATTTTTTTAAATCCTGCGAGTGAGCTGGCTGCATAGGTGTTTTTCCTCATGTGTAACATGTATATGAGCCAGTTTCCTTTAGAAAGTTCTTCACGAAGGCATCCTTCTCCATAGGCAGGAGTGCTTTACCATAATCAAATAAATCTATTTTTAAAATTTTAAACTACAATTTCAAATTTTGTATTTTGTCACTACTTATTTCACTAAATAATGAAGAGTCCTGTTTAGTGCATACACATATCAGGTGATATTTTATCTTCGTTAACAAAATAAAACAGTTGACGTAATTTTAAGACTTTCTCTCACGGGAAAAAAAGATCTGCACTTTATTCAATTTCCTTTATGAAAATTGAAGTTTACGTACAAACGAAATTCTTACAGTATAACCTTCCATACGAACTCTCTTATTTACGATATAAACCATCTTTTATGTTCGCTTTGGTAAATAGTGTACAGCCTTTTACCAGTATATGGTTGTCATTAAGGAAGCGTCGTAGAAAAATGATATAAAAAAAAAGTAAGTCTATTCCTACTCAGGTCAACAAAAAATTTTCGAAATTAAAATAATAATAATAATAATACAAATAAAAAAATTAAATTACAAATTTAAACACTTCTTTAAATGTGAAAAAACTGTATTAACATCAAGTGTCATCCACTAAAATTAAAAAAAAAATTATTTGAGCATAAGTGGATGAATAAAAAGTATTTTATTAACGATTGGAAATTTGAACAAGATCTAGGGAGAAAGTGTGAACTAATAGTAAGAATTTAATTATAAAAGGGTTATGCTATACGAAGACTTCATAAAATAAGAAAATAATTCATCTTTGGTCACGACCAAAAATGGCGCATGATGAGTTTATTCTAAACCACGGACTAAACATATGAGAGGTGGAGTTTAAATGCGTCAGAATGACGTCACCATAGTCAACCAATCAAAATTTTCTGCTACTTATTTCGCTAAATAATGAAGAGTCCTGTTTAGTGCATACACATATCAGGTGATATTTTATCTTCGTTTTAAGTTGAAATTTAGTCGCACCCCTAAAATCTTGTATATTGAGAGGTGCGAGTGTTGGTGAGTGGATTATACCCATGGGATTATGCCCAGTGAACGTAAGCGTAAACCAAATGATGGCATGGATAGTGGCAGCAATAAAGAGAGGAAAACAAATGGGAACTTTTATAGAGCGGACACTATCGTTAATGACAATGTTAAAACGGCCTTCAAAATCGGCACAAAAGAATTGAAACTGGGATTCCGGTTGGTAAATTGCTTCAAAAAGGTTCTGTCCTTAACGAAATCACTGATAAGGAAGAGGATATTTATATCACGAGAGAGAAAAAATCATCATTTCCACCAAAAGTTTGAAACTGTTGAAAAAGTTCGCAAATTAAAATCCTTGGAAAATGTCGAAGTAAAGGCCTCAATAATTGAAGACATATGCACAACTAAACATATAGTTAAGAATGTTGACTCAACTCTGTTTAGAAGACAGCAGCTGATCTAGAAGAAAGTGAAATTTAATTTTCATGTATTATAAGATTCACTAAGCCAAGGTCGGACGAAATATCTGAATTTTTTGAACCTCGAAAGTAGCAGAAATGTCTTTGCGCAGATCTTCTCTAGATAAGGAGACGCCATCCAGCCAGATAAGATTACGCTCCCTGTCTCTCTGCCAGCAGGCCAGTTGCTGATAGAGACTACACCTCAGCGTCGCTAATGAAGATGATAGAAGAAAGGAAGCAAAGACTGTTAGTACTGAGGGGTAAGTACAATTTTTATATGTCACGTGCAAGTCCTAAAGCCGCTACTAATAATTCAAAGCGAAAGTTATCGCAAAAGCACCCTAAGTTAGATCAGGATTCAGACGGATTTGTAAAACCTACTAAAACCGCTGAAAAGAATATTCCATCCCAATCCACTACCAATGTCATTAGTACCCAAAATAGATTCAGTGAACTATCTAATCAGCATAGTAATTCACAAAGTAATGATAAAACGAGCCAATTAAGTAATAATTGTTGAAGTTATATATGTTATAAAAGAAAAGGAAATCAAGGTACTGTAATTTTTATTTTATATTTTTTGTTTGGCAACATCTAAGAAAGTACTTAAACTTCCACTTTAAGAAGCTCAGTTGAGCATGTTGTTGTTGACTTAGATGTATATAACTTTGCATTAAAAGCATGGCTTAGAAAATGTTTACTAAGTTTCTTCAGTTTTAGCATATATGATTTTAAAATACAATAGGTTATGGGTTTCATGCACGCTACATGCGCAAAAATGATAGTAGAGTTTTATTTTTAATGCAGAAGTTTTTATAATGTTAAGAGAATAGCGTTAACCCTAACCACGCGATCGGCAAGAACGGCAAAGTTTTTTCTCCTCATTATTCAAGTCCTGAAATCATATTTTGTTTAAAGAAAGCCCTAGAGGGAAGTATTTGATTGAAGTGGACTAAATATTCAAGTGTTTATCGTTGAAAGTGAAGTACGTTACAGAAACGCTAAGAGTAAATAATGGAGGTAGGAAAGTTGCAGTTGAAGCCATTAAGTGGAGAATCGGATTGGCCGATGTGGAAGTATAGAATCAAGTTCGCTTTAAACTACTATAACGACTCCTTGGAAGTTGTTGAAGGAAAAATAGTTAAACCAGATAAGCCACCTGAAGGAGCTGTTGAAGCAACTTTAAAGAAATACTCAGATGATGTTTCACGATATAAAAAGGCCAACACTTGTGCCATGATGGTACTGACAAATTCTATGACAGAAGAAACCATGCAGAAAATTATGAGGTTTGATACTGCTAGAGAGGTATGGCTAGAACTTCATAAACTTTTTGAAGCAACATCTGACAATCAGTTATATAATATTTGTCTACAATTTTTCCAGTGTAAGTGGACAATGAATGATAGTATGGCTGCCCATTTATCAAAGCTTAAGAATCTCTGGAATGAATTAAATATAGGTCTTCAAAGAAAGCAAGAAAACCAAGACTCTTGATGCTATGTGAAAACATTGGACTAGTATAGACTATACGATTAATTTAGAACTCTAATTTAAAAGTGTGATTTTTTTTCTTTTTAACAAGGGGAAGTGTTGAAGTTATATATGTTATAAAAGAAAAGGAAATCAAGGTACTGTAATTTTTATTTTATATTTTTTGTTTGGCAACATCTAAGAAAGTACTTAAACTTCCACTTTAAGAAGCTCAGTTGAGCATGTTGTTGTTGACTTAGATGTATATAACTTTGCATTAAAAGCATGGCTTAGAAAATGTTTACTAAGTTTCTTCAGTTTTAGCATATATGATTTAAAAATACAATAATAATAACTAAACTGCAAATAACTCGCCTACTCCAACTCCGATTATGGTTAAGCCAGAACATGGCGCCACTTTCAACGATTACCTTAAAAAGATATCTAATTTAACTAAAGCCAGCTTCTACGGAAAAATTACAGGAGAATACTTAAAACTGTTACCCAGTACCCCTAACGATCATAGACAACTTACGCAAGATTTAATAGATAATCAAATAGAAAACTATGTTATAACTCCTAAACAACAAAGACCGATAAAGGTCGTAATCCGCGGACTACCCATATCCACTGATAAAAAACATTGTACAGGAACTTTCAAATCTAGGCTACTCAGTTTATAAAGTTGTACAACTCACAAAATTTAAAACCAAACAACCAATGCCCCTATTTCAGGCTGAACTCACTCTGACACCAAATATTGAAAGCATTTACAACGAAATCTACTTAGGACTTTTTATCATCTCAATTGAAAAATACATTAACAAAAATTTAGTTCCTCAATGTCACAATTGTCAGTTTTTTTTTCTGACAACTGCTTCGTCTTACCAAGATGCGTTAAATGTGCATAGAATCTGAGAACTAGTGACTGCACATGCCAAGAATACAAACAAAAACCAGTGTGTGCGAACTGTCGCAAAAATCACCTCGCATCATTTCGTGGTTACGAAAAATTTCCCAAAAATGAACCTATTCATACCCAACATCCAGTGCAAAATATTCAGCAAAATAAACCCCCCATGTTCGCTAGTCAGGAAAAAATGCTACGCATAGGCACTTAATAATGCTAACCAAACGGAAAATATCATGGATTTTTTTCACTACACTAAAAGAGCTCCATCATACCTTTGGAAATGAAAAAATATCCCACTTTATGACATTAATTAAAGCCACTATAGAAAACCTCAAAAAAGCAGATATCCATACGGAAAAATTACTCATTTTGTTCAACATCTGTGAAGAAACAAATATATTTAACGCTAATTAAATGAAAAGCCAATATATTATAATACACCAGTATAAGAGAAGGGCCTTAATTTCTTAATTTCCTATTAAAAAAAATATTATATATATTGTTTTGCAAACTGTAAATCCTAATGCTTGCACCTGACCTCCCTCCACCTATCAGAAATTAGCTCGCCATCATCCAACCAAATCGTTGTTCCTGTGTCACATGACGAAAAGCAACTCCAGCAAAGACAGCTTCCATTCGACCAGTTCATACATCGACGCCACCATAGAAGGACGCCCGCTGTTATTACCGAAACGGTACCTCTAACACTCCTAATCCCTCGACTCTAACTCCGATACCTACGCCATCCTGCTTTCTGTACCAACTCAATATTTCGACGACTTGGAAAGCATCTACTACAAACTACTACGAATACGATTTGCTTATCGAATTATATGCCCTCTTCATCCTTAGTATCAGAAGTTCGGAAAAAGAAGTCACTGTCGATTGGTATAGGTCACTCCATTGCAGGAGTCCATTGAAATGAACGGACTGTTCACGGAAACAAGCTCGGAGGAAAAGGTGCCAATAATTCTCGGTCTGATATCAAAATAGGTCGAATGAATTTTGCGGTATTCAAATATATTGAAAATACAATAATATGCTACAAGTGTTGTAATATAGGTCACGAGTTTAAACTTTGCAAAAGCAAAGCGAGATCTGCGAGCTGTGGTAAAAATGATTGCAACGACCCATGTAAAAAAAATACCAGTTGCTTTAGATGTGGAGGCGAACACAATTCCATTGACAAAACTTGCTCAAAAATAAATTTTAAAAAATGGAGGTGAACGGTCAGAAGCGTGATGTTTCACCGAAGAGTCTCCCAGATATTCTTCCTGGACAGAAGCTGTCCAGAAAGAGGAAGAACAAAACTCTACTAGCACTTACACAAATATAAATACTGAAGGCTCGGTAACGGAAAAGCCCGGGGAAAATGTTCTAAGTAAGATAGTAGCGAGATTAGAAAATCTCGAAAGGAAAATTGATTCTCTCTATGTGGAAAATGTAGAACTTAAGGAAACCAATAACAAACTCAAAAGTGAAAATTCCCAACTTAGAATCCTGTATGAAAACTCACTATAACAGATCCAAAAGTACAAAGAAGATCTTGAAAAGACCTGCCTTGCATATGAAAACCTTCAAACAGAGCATTTAAATTTGAACACTACCGATCAGGCTAGTTCCCTGATATCATGGCATAATGCGCCAGACATGCTTCAAGAAGAGGAAATTCCTCAAATTGATGATGATATTTTCTAATTTCATGTGTTTTATTGGAATTATCGCGGTTTCGAAGCGAATTTAAGTTTCTTATCTTCTTCTGCTTCGCGGTTAAAACCTTCTGTTGTTTGTCTCCAGGAGACCTGGAGTAAGAATCCTAGGGCTCCTTATCTTTCTGGCTACAATAGTTTTCTAAAGCAAAGAATTTTCCCAGTAAAGGCATTTTTGCCATTTTTGTGTTAAAAAAATCTACCTGTTTCCAAACTTCCAGAAACTGGAATTAATTCTGACATGGAAGTCCTAAGTATCAAAGTGGACGTTTACGGTAAAAATTTTGACCATTGTAAATTGCTATAGGCCTACCGGAAAATTTAAATTAGAAGACTCAACGATATTAGATTCCTTTAAGGATCCTTTCACGATCTTGGGTGGCGACTTTAACGTCCGCCATAGAAATTTTGGAGATAGCAATACATCACCCACCCGTCAGTGCGAAAAGCGCGTCATATGTGACGTCACTCTCGTATCGAGATCTTCTCGCACGGTAGGAGAATAGGGCCCTAAATGTTATACGAATTGGCAAGATGTCAGTCTATCTTTGTCACGCTCGCTTGTGAGCCACGCTGATAATATAGAAGGTAAAGTTAATGCTTATACTTCTTCAATTAACAACGGAATCAAGATACACTCCAGAGAAATCACCTACGATGTTGAGCCAAAAAACCCATGGTTCAATTTGGAATGCGCCAAATTAAAACATCTCAGAGATAAGTTGAAAAGGAGGGCACTAAGATCACTCAATCCGAGCGACTGGGTGGAGTATAAGGATGCAAATGCCAAATACAAAAGAGAACTAATAAAAGCAAAACGTAAGTACTGGGCAAAGATTTCCTTTTAATCCAATTACTGTAAGCAAGTTTTTAAAAATGTAAAAAACCTTAAAAAATATCTATCGGTCTCTCTCTTGGAGGTAAATTTTGTGATCACATACTCCAACATAAATGTATTAGACAAGGTTGCTCAGGCGGATATTCTTGTGTATTTTTACATTTGCAACGACAATACTACCCAGTCGGCTCCTATCCAGTGGCCTTCGGCTAAAATTGAGCCAATTTCCGCCGAAGAATTAATGAACTCACTAAGGAGTAGGAAAAACTCCTCCCCGGGTCCCGATGGAATTACTTACAAAGGTCTGAGGGTTGCAACCAAATATACGGAGAAAGCCCTTTTCGAGATATATAACATTAGCCTGCAAACGAGGAAAATTCCAAAAATCTGAAAAACATCCTGTGTTGTCCCGGTCTTAAAACCGAATAAAATTGGGAGAGAGATTGGAAATTACACGCCAATTTCTTTAACGTTAGTTATTGGGAACAACCCTTGAAAAAATCATCCTGCGCTGCCTAGAGTGGTGGGCTGATACAGAAAATGCTTTTCCTTCAAATATTTATGGCTTTAGAAAAGGCACTAGCGTAACTGACTGCCTTAGAGACATTTATGAGTCAGTTTGCTCAGCCATAAGCAAAAAGCTGGAAAATCTACTTAATTTGCTTAGATATCAAAGACGCATATGACAATGTGCAACATGAGATATTGATTGAAAGGCTGGAAAGGATGGGCATGAACCCAACCCTGGTGCATTAGATCTACAACTTTATTACTAATCGTACGATTTTTGTAAAGTGGAGATCTATCCTACTCGTAGAAAAGCTTATGTCTAAGGGCCTTCCGCAAGGGGCTATTTTATCACTTTTCCTCTACAATTGTTTCATGTTAGATTTTTGTCAACTGAATGATAGGGGTACCAAGCTTTTCATTTACGCTGATGATACCTACGCGCATGTAATAGTCGGGATCCCTGCTTACAAGATACTCTTAAGAAGATTCTTAGCTAGTCTGCTGAAAAAAGGGTTGCTTTTTCCTTCGAGAAATCAACATTGATTGACTTTTCAGGAGGAAGAAAGAAATACTTTCCCCCCCCATCAGCATAGGAGCTCTTAGTATTGGATGGAAAAAAGAGCGTAAAGTCTTTGGCATCATACTCGAACACAACCTCAGTTGGCGAGCTCACGAGACAAGCGCCTGGCCCCAGCCACCACCCCAAGCTCTTATTGGACACTACTTGTGATGTCATAGAGTGACAAAACGAGGCCAACGTGATCACGTTGGCCTCAGTGACAAAATGAATTCTCCGCGGCATTTTTGCGCGCGAAAAGCTTGCTTTAATTGCAAGTACTCTGTTACATTCCACAAATTCACATTTATACAAAACATAAACAAGACCAAAAAAGTATAAGTTCATCTAACTTACACGAAACCGATAATAAAATCTCTTCAACCTGACGTCATAAACGGCAACCAATAAGAACAGGGGTGGTGGCTGGGGCCAGGCGCTTGTGCTCACGAGGTATACCTGGCTAAAACGAGAAGCTAGACCCCGCGCTGTACCCTTATGTAACTAGCCAATCAGATTAGAGTTCTTGGTGACATTAGACTGTGGGCGTGAACTTCTGTTACGCGACGCGATGGTCCTACACAGGTTAGGTCTGGGCCCAGGTACCTGATTCTCATGACTTCGTCACTCCCCCGTCATTTTTACTACTGTAGTAGCGACTGAGTACGGTATGTGCTACGAAGAGCGTATGCTTTGTGTGTACTGCGAAAAAAGGGTACAGCTTAGGAAACATTTACGCAACGTGCACAAACTTCGACTTGAGCGTAATCACATTAAACGCGGAGAAGAAGATTGTCTGGAAAGCTTCTCTACATAAATAAATTTTAGAGAAGCTGGATAAATATGAAAATATAAGTTTAGATCTGTTATTTCCACCAAGACAAGGTTTGTTAATTCGCACCGTACACTTATTTGAATACGCAGTGGAAGTATTACTTTAATTTTTTTTTTCCTCTCATTTTAAGGAAAATAAAATTATTGAAAAAGTGCTATTTTCTCCTTTGCTGTGCTTGATAAAATAAATAAAAAAAAAAAGCGTGTAATAGTTGCACCATCAACTGTTGTTAATTTTTTCCGGATCTATGCGATGTGAGAAATGTTATAAATCTTGTTCTTCATCTTTTATCATCTGTAATACCAAAAGATTTCCATTTGCACAGTACAAAGTTCTTATAACACTAACATACCAGATAGCCTTTATGCACCTGTTGCATATTTATGATACTTCAAAACTAAATTTATGGTATAACTTCATCACTGAATACGTAAACTTAATAACCGTTGCATTTAACTCATTGCATATTTTTCATTGCCTTAGTTTTTAAAAATTGGGTACTCTTCTGTTACCAGGATCAGATTCAGAAATGTATGTATTCTGTGTATACACACATATATACGTGAACACATGCATCTGTACATGATGCAGGGATTATGACGATTTAATTGTATTTAGTCTTTTTTTTTACCTTGCTTTCATTCACCAAAATGTACATACCATTTCACAATTTTCTTATCCCATATATTTTGCTGTCTTTCAGATATTTACTTATTTTTAATACATAAAATTGATCATACTTATACTTTTCTATTATCTGCATTCAAATTTTTTTCAGTATATTTACCTTTCAGTTTGCATAACATGTTTTGCAGATTTTAAAGAATCAAACTTGGTAGATATGCTCTCAAACCATTTATTGGAATTCGAAAAAATAATCCTTTTTATGATACATGATTTTATCTCTTATTAGCATAAATGTGAAGTTAGTGAACTAAAGAACTTACTGCCTAACAAACTTTTTCCTCTTCATATTTGTAATTAATTTCCAAAGTAATCTTTCATGGAAGAAAAGTGAATGTGTAAGTTACACATTGAGAATGCAATTTTGCATACATGTGTTATCTTAATTGTATCCATTTAATTTGTCCACTGCAGTAATTCCAATTAAATGCAGTATGCTGCAGAGTATTGGGAGCATTGCACTAGTTTTCTTTAATGACTGATTTGAAAATTCATTTATTAAAGAAGTAAAATATTGAAGAAGTGAAAACAGCAAAACATGAACTGTAATGTTCTCCTCTCCTCTCTCCACTGGACTCAACTCCCTTAATTCAAACAATAGATCAAGGAATCATAAAAACATTCAAAGCCTGTTATGTCAGGCATGTTTACATCTTTGCAATAAGGCACTAGACGAAAGAAAGCACACTAATTGCATTTTTGTAAGCAATTCAACATAAGGCAATTTAACATATAGAAGTGATTAAAGTTACATGGAATAAGTGAATTCATCAACTGTTAATGTTTTCTGGCATCTGCTCTGGCCAATCAACAATTTTAAAGGATTTTCATCAAGTGAAAATGAAGCCACAGAAATCATACAAATTGCAAAAGCAATAAGCAGTGAAGGATTTTAATATATAGAAGAATTAGTTGAGAATGATGATTTTGAAATAACAAATTAAGAACTGAATGATCTTATAACAGTAGCTAAACTGTGCAAGGAGTAGTAGAGAGGAAGATGAAGAGCCTTTAATGTACAAGAAGTTAAACAAATTGTTAAAAAAGGTGCAGGAAATATCCGATTTTGTAATGCAGATTGACCTAAATGAAGAAAGAAGAGGATACTTCATGAGAGAAATTGAAAAACTGCACTCCTTACCACAACAAGTTTAATGACTTGCATCAAGCATTGTCCCAAGCAAAAATCATCAGTTACTTAACAAAATAACTATCATGTACCTATTTATTAAGCAGTGCTAGAAATTCTTTCAAATACCATTTGTTTCATCTTTCCCTTTTAATTAGAATAATATGTGCAGTGTGTAAATGACATAACCTTTGCGTTTGGCAAGGGTTTATTGTATGCATACGCTTAGGCAGTTAGTTGTCTGAAAGAAACAATGTTCAATACAGATATTGTCCTTGGAAATATTCAAAAATAATTTTTCAGGATTAGTTTGGATTTCTCAGATAATGACAAAGTGCATTAGAACTATATGCTTAAGAACAGGGATATAATCTTGGGAACCTGGTTGTAATCATGTTTTACACATTAAGAAAATTATATGAACAGCTGTGCAGTTAGCCATTTTGCCGGGATTTGAACTGGATCGAACTACCAGTGGCTGTTTGTAAATAGAAGATACCAGTGGCTGTTTGTAAATAGAAGAATGTTTTTTATTGAGTGATAACTACCACCTACATGCGTTTTGAAACACATAACAAAAAATCAGGATACTTATTTCACATGTTAGTTCATCTGCCTTACAGCGTAGACACACCAACATTGCATTAAAATGTTTCAGTACTTCTAACATTTGTTAGTTGTGAAATATTTTGAAACGTTTTAAGCAGTATATTGAACAATATTCAAAATGTAATACCACGAAAGAAGCATCCAATTTTCTTCTGTCTGAAGAAGAGAGACCCGTGTGTAATTGCCCTTAAATTATGCCTGCCATTGGCAACAGCCTTGAGCACCTAATAGGTGACAGTGCGATTGGGCTCAGTTCGGCCACCAATTTCGATGGCGAATCCGAAGGTCTCCCACTCCTCTCCCCTTCCCCCAAACCACACGAGAGGACTTTCGGCTCGTTGCATATTTAGAGTGCCATAGTGACACTATATGTTTAGAAACATCCATGCCTTCTCCGGTATTCAAACCTGGGCATGGCAGTCCGCGACACTAACCACTATAACGGTTGGGCAGCTTTGCGTAATTTTGCTCACCTAAGTAAAAACCAAGCAGTTTGGCAACTTAATCCCTCACTTAAGATTTTTCAATGGCAATTTTTAAATATATTTTGAGAATTTACTTTGGTTTAAAAAATCTATTTCATTTCTTATTCTGATATAAGACCCCTCTCTCAAAAAAGAAACATTTCTTTTTAATAATTTCAAAGCAATATGTGAGAACATTATGATTACATGTATAGGACTTAATCCCTTACTTGTACATAAGAGTAATTTGTCATCATTAGCTTTTCTTTTGCAAAAGTAATAAAATTTCTTAATATATAATTTTTGACAGACTTGATTTAATATATTGACCTTTGATAGACTTGATTTAATATACTGACTTTTGATAGACTTGATTTAATATACTGACTTTTGATAGACTTGATTTAATGTATAATTTTCGATTGACTGACATCTAGAATTTCTTAGTCCCAAGAAACTGAAGTAATCTGCAATGCCCTGACTCAAACTCTGTACCTTTCAAATATGCATTGAATGTGCTTTCAGTTACACCTTAAAGGCATGCATACTTCCCCTTTTAAAAGGCGACTGAGGATTAACAGACCCAATTGCCAAATCCTGGTGGTGATGAATTATGATTCACGTGAAATATTTTCAGCTCAGTTTCAAAAGCCCAACACAGCTAACCAAGACCACAGGGTCCAATGACACATTTCAGCTACAAACTCTCTGATGGTAGTAAATGGACAAGCTTGTTTCTTGGAAAAGTTTCTTCTAGCCTCATGTGCCATTATATATAATAACCCCATTATACTTGGGAATACTAGTCAAAAGGTAGTTGTCATAAAACCTTTCACCGTGTTGGATAATTCTCATTTAATCTGGAAATATATACATAAACCCCATCTAACATGATCAACCACAATTCCAGGAAATTTTGATTTTCTGACTAGGTAGTTAATGCAACACTATTTTTTCTTTTTTTTAGCCCAAAGGGCCTTAGCCCAGAAGGGCTATTAATTTCATTATTGGCATTTTGCATTGATTCACTTTTCAAGCTGTTCCCACCAAATATTACAGCCCTGTATTATATTTAAAGAAATTAAATAATGAAGAATCTGAATAAGTGTATGCATGTTTCTCGCACTGTTATAAAAGAAATATACCTACAGCTGTCAAATTTTGAGTAGTATAATCCTCCACCGAATTTGGAAATCCATCTGGAAGCCCTAATTTGGAATTGCCCTTATTATCGATTTCATATTCTTTAAAACTTTAACAAATTTTTTATTAACAAACTCAATGATTTCAAAGCGAGGATTGGCAACACTATACGGGGGGAAACACTTTTATCTCCAGCACACGAGACTGAATATTGCAAATTCTAAAAATATGCTCATTTTAAAATTATTTTGCAATATTGCTGTCAAAGTGAATTTTATGGTTCAAGTGCGAAGAACACGGTATGTAATAAATAAAGGTAACACACAAAACGTTAAAAAAACGCCCCTTTGGGCATAATGTAAAATCTGAAAGCTTTTAAGTTTTTTTTAAAATTTTATTTTATTATTTAAATAGTTATTTACTAGAGAAAAGTACAGTTTCTTTTTCTGACAGAAATGTGCAAATTTGTATAAAATATTCTGATTAGTGCACTGATAAATTAAAAGGATACACAATGCTATTAAATATGTTGTTGTTGTTGCTTACGTTCACTTGCCTGACGAAGTCAGCTCAAGCCCACAAAATTCCTCGTGGCAAGAAACGCAAGATTGTGCCTGTCGTTGGCAACAGCCTTGAGCACCTAACAGGTGACAGTGCGATTTGGCTCAGTTCCACCCGCAATTTTGATGGAGAGCACCAGGGGGGGGATAGGTCCGAGGGTCTCTCCCCTTCCACCAAACCACACGAAAGGACTTTCAGCTCGCCACATATTTAGAGTGCCGTCATGCCGCACCGACACTATACATTTACAAACATCCATGCCTTCTCCGGGATTTGAACCCGAGCTCTTCGGCACGGCAGTCAGCGATGTTAACCACTATACCACTTGGGCAGCGCTATTAAATATAACATCATGTGATAACTGACGAGTTGAAATGTATGCTGCTGAAACATAAAACAGTAAATTCATAATGAAAACATGAGACAAAATGCTTGGGCAAGAATAATTATCTGAAGATACTGCTATGTAAAAAAGATTCGGACATAGTAACATAGCTAGCGGAGAAAGGGGGATATCCCTTGTTTCTAGGTGCAACATACAGAAGTGCCAAACCGATGATCCACATTGCATTTTGGCAGAAAGGCCGGGGCATGAAATCTTCAGCATCCCCCAGGCACAGAAAATCCTAGATATGCTTCTGCTCAGACAATTTAAAAAATTTATATTCAACATAATTCATGACACTAAAAT
The DNA here is from genome assembly GCA_000611955.2 of Stegodyphus mimosarum. Classification (NCBI taxonomy): domain Eukaryota; kingdom Metazoa; phylum Arthropoda; class Arachnida; order Araneae; family Eresidae; genus Stegodyphus; species Stegodyphus mimosarum. Next base: position 45,385 of record KK122470.1, on the reverse strand, counting down.
AAAACATAAACTAAATTAACAACTTAAACAAAAATAACCCAATAAGATAAAAACTGAAAGCTAAGAAAAAGAATTCTGTATGCAATATAAGAATTCTGAAAACAAAATCCTTTTGGAAGTTCCTGTGTGTATCTTTCTATAAGACGCGCACCAGCGGCCAAGCGGTAAAGACGCTGAACACTGGTAGTTCGAATCCCGTGAACGGGCTGGCTGCATGGGTGTTTTCGTGGTTTTCCCCATGTGTAACGTGTATACGAGCCAGTTTCCCTTAGAAAGTCCTCCACGAAGGCATCCCTCCTCTTAGGCAGATAGCCCTCGTGTGCTTTGCCATAATTGAATAACCTAACCTTTCTATAAGACACATAAAAAAAGTGCTAATTCAATCAATAAAGCCTCCCAGAAACTGAAGAGAATGTAAAAAAAAAAAAAAAAATTATTAGCAAAATAAGTTTCAGTTATAAAAAATTAGAACTATTACATACAAACATCAGGCATGTGAGAATCGGATGTAAAGTATTTATATGTGTAACTCAAATACACAAATTTAATCAAATGGCTGACAAATTATTCTTTATTTTACCTCAAGAACGAAAACAGCAACTTCTTATGGCACTGGCAACTACAGTTCAGAATTAATCAGTTATATAATTTCACCATGCAATAAACCTAATTTTTTTCCATGTAGTTTTATCCTGTATAAACTGCATTCATAAACTGATACAGCTTTGATTCAATAGAAAGAATAATAACTAGTACTAGCATTTTAAAAATGGTACAAATACTTAACAGCGTGATGTCCTATTAATTACTTCATGTACGCTAATACAACAAGTTTACATACAAAAATATTATTTTTGAAACTCGACTTAAAATAATCAATGATTCAGCAACCGCCAAAATGCGGAAATAAGCAGTATAAAATTAAGAATTTTAAACTTTCAGAAGGTATAATAACCTAATATGATGTGGAAAACTTGAGATTACAAAAGAAAATAAGATTAGACTATAAACTTATGTCATATTTATATACACTTTGTGAACATTTGTCTCATATTCTTCTATGTTTACATCGACAAACACTAAAATTCACTCCGCCTATAAATGACGTCATATTCAAGTCTAACCTAATTGGCCAGCATCAGAAGGGTACAGCGCGGGGTCTAGCTTCTTGTCTGGCTAAAAGATTAAATAACACTTTAAACTTGATCAAAATCATCTCCCACCAAACTCAAGGAATGAGAACAAAAAACTTGTTAAAGATTATTCAGCAGATCATTATGCCCCAGCTCACATACGGCTGTGAAATCAGGTGGGGAGAATCTCTCTCCTCCCAAAATAAGTATGATGTGTATATATATATATAAAGCAATTAGAAAAGCCTTAGGGGTGGGTCATTTTGCTTCCAATGTTGTTATAAGGAGAAATGCAGCTATTCGACATTATAATAAGGGGGAAATAATGGCAAAGAGCATTATCCATCATAAATAAAAAATTTCGGGGAGTCGCCTCCGCCACTAAAGGTGAAAGGTTTAAGAAAGAAAGAAAGGATTTAAGGGCAGTCCCTGACAGCTATGAATTTAAATGGATCTTAGATATTAATGTTGTTCGCCAAAAGAGGCGGGTTCCGCCTTGGATAAACTTTAGTAAGTTTTGTAAAACCGATTTAAAGAATCTTCACGATATTGTCACTGATTAAGCTCCTTTTATCAAAAATTTGAGTGCGGATTTCAAAGCAGAAAACGTATGGGGCTCAGACGGCTCCAAAAATTTGGACGGAACCGGATTTGGAATAACAAATCTACAAAATACCGTAAACAGAGCCATCAAGATTGAAAGAAACGCCTCTATATACACCGCGGAGTGTCAGCAATCTAGTATACTACGAAATATCTTGCTAACCTTTCCGAAGCGACGTTAATTTTCACTGACTGCCTTGGGGCAGTAGAATCTATTGCCTCCTTCGAAGATTCAAATAACAATATAATTGAGAATATTCGATATGAAATTTACAAAAACATGCCAAATAGTAAGATCATAATTTTCTGAATACCTGGTCACAAAGGCACCGAGACAATGAAAGCGCAGATTTTTTGGCAAAACAGACGGTTAATTCACGCAATACTCCGATCCTTCCTATTTATACATGGCAGGATATCAAAAAAGAAATTAATCAAGACAAGGACGGAGAACTTGAAACTATCTGGCAGAATACCAAGCATTATTGTCATTTTAAAAATGTCTTAAACACTAAATACTATAATATCAACTGACCCGATTCAAGGAAAATGGAATGTAAGATTAAGAAAATCCTCACTCTAAGTATCCTCACGAGCTACGTTAAATTCAAGTTCTCCTTTATGCGTAAATTGCCAAGTACAAGATTATTTTGAGCGCAGACTGAAGGAGTGTCAAAACTACAATCATCTAAGGAACTACATCGCCAAATTCTGCGATAAAGAGGACATTCAATACTTCCTTCCTGCATAATTAGTAAACAATTCCAATCTAAGAATCCTGAAGTTGAGTCGTTTACTCACCAACTTCTTCCTAACTTACCAAGCCTCACGGACTGGAGAAACGGCTTTCGCCAAAGTCCCCATCTCCTTCCTACTTGCTTAAAAGCAAGATTGCTACAGATTGTCACAGAGAGGTGCGAGCGTAAGCTGTAATATTGTAAAGTGCGAGTAAATTTATATTTTTTTATTTTTGGTTTACTTAACACTTGAGAAATTTTCACATAGCGTGGTAACAGATTTTCCGTAATGTAAGTAGTGAGTGGAAATTTTTTTGTTGTGTGGTAACTATTTTGATATAGCGTTTCTATTCCATTAGTGTGAATGTGCAATGTTTCGATTTAGAAGTTTTTGAACTTTTTTGATGTAAGTTCTGAGGTTGTTGTTGAAAGTAATTAAACTTTCTTTTCAGAATGCTTGATCTAAGGCCAAATAATACAATATACATCAATAATCTGAATGAAAAAATTAAAAAAGAAGGTAAGCTTCATTTGTTATGATATTGTGTTAAGCATTTTGAAATGCGTTCCTTTTTTTTAGAGTACTGCAAATTGTGTATTTCAAATCCCAGCACGTGAACTTTAGTACAACATGCTTTATTTAAAACAAAAAAAAAAAACTGTAGAATAAATGTGTGTGTACAGGGTAGATAGATGCAGAAGAATACTGAAATACTCATATTTTAAAATTGCACGGCTTTTTTATATGCATAGCACATGAACCAGAATTTATTTTTTTTACTAAAAGAAGCTCATTTTCGTTGGCCATCAGTTAGTATGCAGGGACAAACATAAGCTTGATTTAGTTAATTTCTATTACACAATACAGAACATATTCTAACATTATGCAAACTAATATTTTCAAATTTTTTTATCTTTATGATATATCTTGATAAAATGAGCAAACTACACTGTAAATACATGACACTTTTCTTTGCTTCTAAAAAGTGACAACAAATATAGAAATGAAAAAAGAAAAGAAACCTAAAATGATGAGCACTTTACCTTTTATCTTTATGGTATATCTTGAAACTGCCTAACCTAAAATAAAGATTTAACATTTAAGTTGCACAGTAAATGAAAAGTAAAGTAAGCAAGCAAATCGATCATAACTCAAAGTAAACAGAAAATATGTCTTTCAGCATAAAACATTTAAGTTGCCTAAATAGAAAAAAAAAAAATCCTGTCTTCAGCATCTAAAAGTTTTTAAAATTTAACATTCTAACTCAAAGTAAACAGAAAAAAAATCCCTTTTCGCCCTTCAGGAAAATTCCCTGTGTGGGTTGTAACACTCGTTGGGGTTACCATGTTCTGGCACACATGCTCGCTCTCTTGATGTCAACAAATCCGAAGTTACGCTAAGTGCTGGGTATGGAAGCATCCCCCTGGATAAAATCAAGTTTTGTCATATTTTTTTACCTTTCTGCGATTATGGATTATTTCTGCTTTCTGTACATAACTGATGATCAAGCAAATTATTGCAGTTTGAGCTCTTAATTAGTACGCTGTCATTTTTACCATGTGAACGTACCACATCATCAAGACAGCTTATTAAGAATTTGAAAATAGGGTAATCGACAGAGGTGAAAACATTTGTGCATTCTGCCAAAGCAGGTCTGATAATGAATTTACTAGAAGATTTGAATTTGATAATGAATGTATCATAAAACGTGTTTTAAGTCAAAAGTTTGAAACTTTACGGGTAAATGTAAATATAAAATTATGCTTGTTAAAATATTTGTAATTATTCACATAGGTCAGGTTAAGTTTTTATTAAATAGAGTAAGGCATACAAGGGCTCTCTACCTAAAGGGAGAGATGCCGTCGTGAGGAATTTCGAACAAAAACTGACCTTTGGGTATTAAAAATAATGCATATAATTTTCATTCAAATTATATTTATATATATTTGTTATGTAAAAATTTTGAGTATATATGCTAAATCATTATAAAGTACTTTACTCGAAAAATATAGTGAATGCACAGAAAATGACTTCCACATGCCAAAAATATGAAATACATATGGTGTTTTAATAATGTAAAATGTTTTATATGATTTGAAAAATGTTCTTTCTTTTCTTTTTAGTTCCAGAATATATCTGGAACTTTTTTTAAATTTTTTTATTAATAAAATGCAAATTACAGAATTTAGGAAATACAAAATACAACATACAGGAATACAATTACAAAATGAAAAATATGCAATACACAAAATAGTGACAGAAGATTTTGTAAGAAAGGAAATATGTATTTATTTATTCATCAGAATGATATTCTATTTGAGGATTTTTTGCACATCATAACGGCATGTTCCAAGCAAAAATACTCATTATATTTCGTGCAAGAATATTGCATCATTTTGCTTTTCTTGAATCCGTAGCATGTAGAACACCATTTTCGCCTATTTGGAGCGTTTGGACATTTTATGGCATTTTTATGTTCTAGAGACGGTTTGCAATTTTCTAACTTCCTTTGCAAATCTTTTGATAAATTAGTTTTTTGTGAGGCGTCTAGGGATTTCTTCATTTGCGAGTTCTTTTACTAATCCTCTTAGATACTCTCTTCTATTTTTTACCAAATTTTGATTGCCTAAATAAACCACTAGTCCATTTATTGCTGAAATGTTCAACATAGAATAAATTGGCCATCTTCTGGTGTTATGGGCACAATTATATGTCCCACACATTTTATCAAGAGCATCCACTCCAAACTTTGTGTCCTTATAAAAAGTAATTATTTCATGTTTTCTTTCCTCTCCTGTTTCACAATCAAGGGAGTCATCCATATGCATAATCGATGCAAGTAAAACATTTTTTTTTTTCTTTTTTGGCATATATGACACCAAGTGCAAGTTTCATTAAAACCAGAGAGACTTGAGTAAACTTCGCGCCCCTTTGTTTTTACAAAGCAAAGAGGTATTACTTTTTTATTTTTTTTTCAAAAGTACCTACGTATGAAAGTTTTTTTCTCTTTCAATTTTTTTATTAGGTCAATTGATGTGAACCAATTATCTCCTGTTATGTTTCTTCCGCTGTTGAAAATTGGTTTTGCTAATCGAAGAACAACATCTGAAGATGCATTGCTCACATTGTAAGGTCCTTCTGGTTGTCTCCTGGCATATATTTCTAAATTTGATGCATATAACACTTTTACGTCAACCATGGGAAATATTTTTATTCCATATTTGTTGGGCTTTGTCGGTATATACCATAGGTGGGGAACCTGTAGCCTCGAGACCGCATGCGGCCTCCGCGAGCTTCTTGTGCGGCCCTTTGCTACCTAGTACAAAATGGTAGAGTTCGTTTCAAACAACTATTGTACATCAACGCCATGACAGTTGCACGAAAAATCCCGCCAAAGACGGTCATATTGTAACATGACGTCAGAATACTAGTCTGAAACGGACTCTAACACGCATGAGCGAGGCTCTGGTCCACAGCTAGCAGCGCCAACTACCTTGTCTAAGAAGTAAACAAAACTCGGTTTCAGATCTCCCATTTGAGTGTCACACCTTGCTTTGGCTTCTCTGACTCGCATCTCTGAACGCTTCCCTGTTGCGATCTTCAGCAAACTGTAGTTAACAGTGCGTGCTTATAACAGGTACACGGTTTTATTGTATTTCTAGAAAGTACACACTTTGTTAAAGATATTATTTGATATTCGTTTTTTTATCCATCATGTCAAATAGTAAGAGAAGAAAATTAGGTGATGAAAACAGAACATTTAATGTAGAATGGGAGTTAGATTTTTTCTTTACTGCTGAGAAAGATAAAATGATGTGTTTGTTGTGCAATACAATTTTAAATACTTTAAAAAAAGCGAATGCAAATAAACACTATTTGACTCATAAAGAACATAAATATTTCGCTTTAGAAGGTGAATCACGAAAAGCTGCACTTCAAAAGTTAAAAAATGAGAAGCATCATCAGCAGGCATCTTTTAGTGCCTTTGTAAATCAAAATTCCGCTGCAGTTGCTGTTACGTATAAAATAGCACATATACTTGGAAAAAGGGGCAAACCATTTAGTGACATTGAAATAATTAAAGAATGTATTGTTGAAGCAGTGAGTATGTTAGATCCAAGAAATGTCGACAAATACAAACAATTACCTCTTTCAAGAAGAACTGTAACAGATCGACAGCACGAATTAGCACAAAATGTAACAGAGCAACTAATGGCAGTGGAGATATTGGCAAAGAAAACTATAAGACCAATCTAAATTAAATCCATGCTTTATTTCTACAACTTAAATAAAATAAGCTAATATTGTAGCTTTTAAAACCATTAAAAGGAAAGAAAAGTATCATAATGCTGACTCAGCACTCAATAACGCCCCATTTCGCCGATTCCCCGGCGTACATATATATAGTTCGGCCGATCTAGACATCAGCGGCAACCACGTTAGCTTACCTCCGATCCAATTTGCATGAGGAAAACTAGTCAACAAACGGCCCTCTTTTCCTCATGCAAAGACAAAAACAAAACTTACAGAATTACAAAAGTTCATAGTTCAGTTCTATTTTACGAAAACACTTATTGTCTTTAAACACTGAAAACATCTAAACAAAACTTCTTTAAATTAACAGCAGTTGTCACTTTTGTAAATAAGTCCGCAGTATTTAATTTACTGGGGATAAATTCAAGATCAAACAATCCATCATTTATTAGTCTTCTAATAAAGTGATATTTTATATCTATATGTTTAGTCCGACGATTTTCTATTGGCGATCTAGAAAAATCAATGGCAGACTTGTTATCGCAAAATAGTTTACATTCTTTTAAATTAAACTTTAAAATTTCATCTTGTAAGACATTTTTCATCCACATTAATTCCTTCGCTGCCTCCGATAAGGCGATATATTCCGCTTCCATAGTTGATAAGCTTACACACTTTTGTTTAACAGTTTTCCAGATTACTGGTACTTCATCTAAATATAATATAAATCCTCCCATGGACACGCGGTCATCCCTATTACTTGCATAATCAGCAACTGAATAACAATATAAATTTAGATGTTTAATCCTCGATAAGTTTAATTTATATAATTTAGTACTATTGAGATAACCAAGCAATTTCAACAATGCTTCCCAATGCCTAATTCCAGGATTCTCCTGAAATTGTGATAAGATATTTACTGAATATGTAATATCAGGCCTTGTCCTGTTAGCTACAAAAACTAAACATCCCAACAGATTTCTGAAAGGTAATTTACACATTTCTGCACTTGTGGATGGACAATCAAATTTTGTAAGAATAGTGCCTTTAGCTATGGGAACTGAAGTTACTGGTATCTGGAAATGTTTAAATTTTTCAAATATTTCTTCGATATAATTTTGCTGATGTATAAAAACCCCATTTTCATTCTCTAAGAATTCAATTCCAAGTAACGTTTTAGTTTTGCCTAGAACTTTCAGATCAAAAAACTTACTCAACTGTGAAATTACTTTATCTATACTATGTTGATTTTTACTAAAAATCACAATATCATTTACATATAACAATAGAATTACATTAGAACACAATTACACCATTGTATTTTCTTAAAATGTAGATTTTCTAAAGTGCTTTCAAATTCACAAAACTATTCACGACCGCTTTGATGTAGACCGTAAATGGCCTTGTGTAATAAACATACTTTATTTTCCTCTTCAATAAATCCCTCCGGTTGGGTCATATATATTTTCTCATTTAGGTTTGCGTATAAATATGCGTTCTTTACATCTAACTGACAATTAGTCCATCCATACAAACATACCAGTATAGTGAAAAATATTCTTATGATTGAAAAATTTACTACAGGACTGTAAACGTCATCAAAATCTTCTCCTCTTTTCTGCCTGAATCCCTGTGCTACTAAACGTGCTTTATATCTAACTACTTCATTCTTTTCATTTCTTTTTAGCATATATACCCATTTGGTTCCTAGCATAGTTTTATTTTCTGGCTTTTCGACTAATTCCCAAACATTTCTTTTCTTCATTGTTTCAATTTCTTCTTTCATTGCCTTACTCCATTCTTCGGCATTTACTGATTTTCGCGCTTCTTCAAAATTTTGTGGGATAACAATTTCTACGGAATTTGCCTCTTCAGATACGGAACTAGTTTCCTGTTCTACAAAACTAACTTTCCCGGAGTATTCGTTTTTGCCACTGAAGTCAAACTTATCTTTTTCAAATTTAATATTTCTTGCCTCACAATACTTTTCAATATCATTATGGGATCTAAAACGAGTGTCTGTTCCTTTTACATAATAATATATATCTGTACGTATTCCATCTGGTCTTTTAACGGCTTTTCTTTGCCAGTTTAAGTCTGATACTTCTTTCGGGATAGATTTGTCTTCTGATGACTTTAATTCTTTTCTAGAAGTTTCCTGTTCTTCATCTGATTCTGCTAGTAGCTCAGATTCCTGTAGTCTTTAAACTTAGTCTTTGATTTCTGGTCCAAGATGTCATCTACTGCATTCACATTTTCATCAAACTTCACATTACAGGTTTCTATTAATTTGCATTCTTCTGGCAACCATATCCTATAACCCCTAGTTTCCCTTGCATAGCCTACCATAATTCCTTCTCTGCATCTCATTTGTAATTTATTTCTAATCTGTTTTGGCACGCCAACATATGCTTTACAACCAAATACTTTAAAATAAACAACACTGGGTTTTCTATTGAGGAACATTTCATAAGGGGTTCGGTTGCTTTTATGGCATACTCTGTTCCATGTATGTACGAAACAGCCGAGAGCTTCTGCCCACCAGTCTTTTCCCATTTTACTATCATTAAGCATAGCTTTAACTGCGTCTAATGCCGTTCGGGTAAAACGCTCACACACGCTGTTCTCTTCTGGGGTGTACGCATTTGTGCGTTCAATACTAATTCCATTTTCGGCTAAGTACCTTTCGAATTGCTTGTTACAGAAGTCCCCACTGTTATCGGTGCGTATACTAATTAATTTTCTATTCGTCAGTCATTCCATTTGCCTATGATAATTCTTAAAGTTGTAGAACGATTCATTTTTATTTTTCATACAATACACTGTTACTAATCTACTGTAGTCATCTACAATAGCGAGGAAATATTTACTCCCACCCTTAGATGGAACTGGCAGTGGGCCACAAACGTCTAAATAAACCAACTGCAATGGTTTATCCGATCTCTTCGGAAGAGTTTTAAAAGTTATTCTACTAGATTTAGCAATAATACACGGTTCACACTTCTCCATCGGTTTTTCGATTTCTGGTAACCCTTTCACGCTTTGATTCTTACTAGTATTCTGAATATAATCAAAATTTACGTGGCAAAATCTTCGATGCCATAGCGTCGCATCGTCTACTTTATTCAACTTTCTAGTTTCTGTACCGTAACCAGCTTCCTTTTTATCTGTTGCATATCTAAATGGTTTTACATGATAAAGTCCGTCATATCGTTTAGCATAGCATAATTTATCCCAATTATTGAAGTATATCCACATCTTCCCGTTTGAAACCACAAAATGAGCACCTGCCTTTTCTAACCTTGCTCCTGATAATAAATTTCTCCTTAGATTTGGATTATATAGCACGTTATCTAACTCAATCCAATTTATTCGATTGCCTACTTTTACTGCAAATTTAACGGTACCCTTTCCTAGTACTTTACTTTCACAATTTCCTACAGCTAAAGACATACGTATATCGTTTATTTCTTCAAAATTTATCATTAAATTTCTATTATTACAGAAATGAGTTGTAGCTGCAGTATCTACGACCCAATTAAATTTATCTGCGTTACCTCCTTTATCAGTAGTTGTTACATAATTTTCTACTAACATTAATTCTTTATCTTTAAACTGTCCATTTTTATCGTCTATTTTAAACTTCTGATTTTTACTTACATTTTCTTTACACTGAGCAATTACGTGTCCAAATTTCTGACATCTGAAACAAGGTCCTATTCTCGTATTCCCCAATTTTTTCTTTGATTTAAATTTACTTTCATCTCTATTTTTCCCTGAATTTGAACTAATAGTATTAAATACGCTTACCTTGCTGTCTTCTAAATCAGCATTTACCTGGCGAAGTCGACTTTCTTCCCTTACCAGTTCTTCAGCAATTTTCTCCAGCTTAAAATCTTCGTCCTTCCACCTATAAATCAACTGTACAATGCTGGAATATTCCTGGGGTAATCTTCTTATTGCTTGAAATCCTTTAAAAAGATCTGCCAAATTATGTCCAGCTTCAGCCAACTTCTTTGCAGTCATTCTTATCCTTGCGATGAATAACCCTATTTCTTCATCTGGCGTATATCTAATGCTGAAAAATTCATCCAGTAACTGAATTATCCTTGCTCTTGTTTTGGGTTCGAATTGCTTCTGTAGAA
>KK122470.1:0-25241 GCA_000611955.2 Stegodyphus mimosarum | reverse complement strand
TCTTTTCGCATTCCTGAAATATCTTTCTTAGGACTTTATTTAATAAAGATGGTACCAAGGCTCTGACGAACAAAGTTGAACCGATACTTAATTACCCACTCCCTAAAACGGTAAAAGATTTGCAGATTTTTAGGATTTTAAAATTTTTTACCCAACGTAGCCCAGAATCAAATACATTTAACTTTGTATTTAAAAGAGGCTAAGAAAAATAAAACAACCCTGAATTTGTCTGAGGAAGCACGGAACGAATTTCAAAAGTGTAAACTGTTAAATCACGAATGCAGATCTTTTAGTGCATCCAAAGAAAGATGCCCAGTTGATTTTAAAGGTCGATGTGTCAGAATTTGCGATTGGCAGAATGCTATCACAAATTGTTGATGAAAATTTACAGCCTCTCCCATTTTTCTTATGAAAGCTTTCGCAAGCAGAAAGGAATTATAGCACTTACGATAGGTAGCTGTTGGCAGCTTATGCTGCTATTAGTCATTTTAAGCATATGTTGGAAACACGCAGTTTTTCTTTAATCACCGATCACAAGTCGCTTACGTATGCATTTCGGCAGCATTTGGATAAGTGTTCACCTCGTCAGGCTAGGCAGTTAGACTTTATCTCACAGTTCACCATGTAAAATGTTCAGAGAATATTGCTGCCTACGCACTTTTGTACATAGAAGCGATAAGCATGCCAAACCCTATCAACTATGAGGAAAATGCTAAAATGCAACAAATTGATCCAAAATTACAAACTTTATTGAAGATTCAGTCCCACAACTCAGAAAAGTTGCGTCGCTGAATTGTAGCTTACTGATATATTGCGATTTGTGAACAGGTACCGCCCGCCGTTACATTGCCCTGGCTTTCTGTGAGAAAGTTTTTGCCACATTGCACAATTTGTCTCACCCCGGCATTCGCGCATCAACGAAGTTAATATGTTCTCGGTTTGTTTGGTCTTCCATCCATAAAGATTATGCAAATAGGGTGCAGCAGTGTATTCTGTGCCAGAAAGCAAAAGTAAGCAGACATACTAGAACTCCGTTAATGAAGTTTCCAAACCAATCGCAGAGATTTGATCACGTCCGCAGAGATTTGACCTCGTTTGTCCACTACCTCCTTCTGAGAATAATTATTACTGTTTAACTATGATAGATTGGTTTACTAGGTGGCCTGAAGCAGTACCCATATCAGACATAACTGCATGCACAGTAGCACAGGCTTTCTACGACCACTGGATTACTCGATTTGGTTGTCCGTCTGTTATTACTACTGACCAAGGGCGACAGTTTGAAAGCGACTTATCTCGAGCCCTTTCCCTAGTTGTTGGGAATCAAGAGGATCAGTTCGTCTTTGTACTACCCACAGGCGAATGGACTTATCAAGGAGTTCCACCATCCTTTGAAAGCTGCTTTAAAAGCTTATAATACCAGTAACTGGGTGGCTGTCCTCCCAGCCTTCCTGATGGGTTTCCACTCCACTCTAGAAGAGGACATCAGAGCATCCACATCTGAACTTATGTATGGAAAGACTATTAGTCTCCCACAAGAATTCTTCAATCTGACACTTACAACACGTCCCTCAAACAGTGTGTAGAGGATTTGAAAACCCACTTTGCCCGGGTCCGTCTGACCATGACTTCCAGCCACCGGCAGTGAACCTGTTTCGTTCAACCATGAGTCCATGCATGTGATCGACATGACAGAGTTAGGAAGCCTCTCCAACCTCCTCCTTATTTAAAGTGCTAGAAGGATGAGATAAAATGTTTGATCTCGAAATAAAAGGGATTAAGCAAACGATCTCCATAGATAGACTGAAACCCGCCTTGATAATCATGGACTCTTCTCAAGTTGTTTCCAAGAGTGTAAAAAAAACCTTCGGACGTTTGTACCACCCGTTCTGGATGATTAATCTGACTCCCGTATCGGTATGTTACATTTTGTTTACTTTGCAGAGGGAGTATGCAGCGGCAGCATCAAACAGCTGACATAAACTCAAAAACTCTTGAGAAAAGCCCCAATTGGCGAAAGACAGCAAACCTGTGTGCTGTTTTTCTAGGTAATGTTATCAATACTTTTGTAAGCACATATTACTCACGCGTACCTCAGTGCTATCTTCCATTCTGAGCAGGACATCCGAAATGAGGATCTGTTTTTGGACTCGTGGCCACCAAGTTTCTATGCCGAAGGCTTTGAAAAAGTACCAAAATGTTGGCAAAAAAGTCATATATTTGGTGATGATTACTACCCTTACTAAAAATACTGGTTTGTTTTTTTTTTTTTTTTTTTTTTTTACTTTATGGGAAAACGTTTTGGCAGAAAACTTTCATTACAACCAGATAACTGCTTTTAATCTGTATTGTCAGTGACAGCTACATGGTATTTGCCAGAAATAATTTTTTTTAAAAATGTCTGGTCAGTCAGACTGCTGTTACAATAATAGCTAAGTAATGGTAATGTAAAAATGAACCTCATGCCTACAGGAATTCCCAGTCTTGGCTGATATGAAAGTTCTATTTCATAATATATAATTATTGAAAGTTCTATTTCATAATATATAATTATGGGCTTAAAAGGCATAGTTTGTATAATAATAAATATTCTCAAAAATGTGTAAATAGTGGTTTTTACTCTTGACGTGTATGATGTTTTAGCTACATTTTGACGTATTATTTTCTCATAACTAGAGAATACAGTATGCTAAGACAGAATCAGATTGTGTTGCCAAAATGAAGGGAACGTACGTAGAACGTCCAAAGGTGCCAAGGCCTGTTGAATCAAATGATAAGAAGCAGAAAAAGAAAGCTGCAAAAGAGCAAGCAAAAGTAGCGTCTTTGCCTATGCAGCCTGGTCTTTTGCCTGGTATTGCACCTGGTTCAATGGTACAGAATCTTGTGTCAAATGTGTTTACATCTCATCCATCTGTTCCTCGTAAGTAAAAAAATTTAAATTACCACATTAAAATGTTTCTGAATGTAGATTAAATTTTTATATCGGGGTCTATTTGATTACAGTATGTATGTGTAGAATGCAGTGATCTGGATAAATAATAAGTATAGGAGTTAAGAGGTTTTAATTATCACATGTTTATCTCTGCCAGTCCCTGAATGGCTGCAACTCTGGAACACTGTTAGTTCATTCTGAATTTCGTCATCATCAATTGAATGTGCAGAGTATAATAATAATATGTATATGTGTTCCGTGTATGTCCTAGGTCCGCACTATATGGCTTACCCTTTAAGCTCTCCATTTTAGGCCCATAGTCGGTTGCGAAGCTCACTGACTGATTTCAGTATGTCATCCACACAAATCCCTGCGAGGTGTATGGATTAAAATTTATCTGTATAGAAATTTTATAGCCTAGGAAACTCTTCTGCCGTGAATTTACATGTACTAGCATTTACTTTTAAAAGCCTGTGTCTCTTAATAATGTAAAAACATTGTTTAGATTTTTTATTTGTTGCTCAATATTTTCAGCAGTCACAATAATATTGTTGAGGTATATGAAGGTAGATTTTCCCAGGACAGGTCTGGCCCACCAGCGGCCGAGCGGTAAAGACGCTGAACACTGGTAGTTCGGTCCGAGGTTCGAATCCCGTGAATGGGCTGGTTGCATAGGCGTTTTCATGGTTTTCCCCATGTGTAACATGTGTACGAGCCAGTTTCCCTTAGAAAGTCCTCCACGAAGGCATCCCTCCCTTTAGGCAGATAGCCCTCGTGTGCTTTGCCATAATTGAATAACCTAACCTAACTGAGGACAGGTCTTAATATAATGTCCGTAGTTCAATGGAAAGTTGCTGGGGCTGCACACAAGCCAAAAAGCATAAGTGCCCGATTTCGTGATGAATGCTGTTTTAGGCACATCCTTGGGTTTCATCACTATCCTAAAATATCTTGAGGTGAAGTCTGTCATGGTCATACTTTTAGTTGATTTAATGTTATGGTTTTCACGGCTTCTCACTTTTTAATTTGATTTGGTGCTGTACTGTCGGGGTCATATCAGGTATTTAAAAAAAATGTTCTTACCAATTCTTCCAATTTTTTCCTGTCTCCAGCTTGCACATGTGAGAGATGCCCCTGCTTTCTTTAGAAAATCAGTGCCTAAAATGACTGAAGCCTGTAAATTATGCACGGCAAAAAATATTGATTTTTGAACTTTATTCTTTATCTGCACATTGAGCGTTGCTTTAGTATACATGCATAATGTTTGCCCTGCACTGCAACAACCTTCACGTTTTGAACTTTAAATAACCTATGTTTCTTAAAATTTTTACGAAATAAAATGAGCTTGTGCCCCAGTTTCCGTTAAGGCTTCTCTTGGCACGTTATTCAGTAGAATCTGTATTACAGTTAAGGACAAATTTTTCATTATTACTGTTTAATTGTACTCTCAAGGGATTTTTATCCTAGCAGGATGACTGTACCCTCCTTTCAGCATCCCAGGCTAGTGTAACTGGTGCTTTACTGCCCTCTGTGTAGAATTTTACGTCTTATTTTGGTGATCGCCTTTCTTCTTGTGTAGAAATTTGTTCTCGGCATTGAATCTCCTTGTTTATTCTGAATTCGGACTAGAAACTGTCTGTTTAATCTCTGGCCATAACCTTTTGTACGCATACTTTCTGCAATACTCCTACTTTCAAGTTTCACCGCCAGCTCAAAACTATTTCTCTAATGTCGTAGATTTCTCACTTCAGTATAATCCTGAACGGCAATAGTAGGGCCAAAATAATCTGAATTATCTCTGCATCGAGCCTTTCTTCCTTACAATAAATTTTGTTAATTCCTCAACTTCAAATTAGGACTTTCCGTACAATTTGGCATAAAGTTTCACTCTATCTTTGACCACAGGGAACACTTTTATCAGAGCAGATTTGAAATTTTCGAACGTATATGTGAGGCTGCCTATTTCACTGAGAAGAAATTTCCCGGTGCCTTTAAACAGACTTAGTGCCTTTCCTCGTAAGTCAGTCATCACTGTAGTTATCTTTTGAACTTTGGGGACGGGATACAGTAGAAAATGTTTGTCCAATTGTTCTAGGAAGCTAGTGACCGACATTCTTCCATCGAATGACACTGTGGGTTTCATGGAGACCCACATTGTTTTAGCAAGGTAGCCGAACCCTTCCATTTTATTACCGAGAGCTGGTGGAGTTTCTGATGTGGATGAGGTTAGCTTGACTGTAGCATCATTTTCAGCCATGAGTTCGGACTCTGTTGGGCGCCACTTGTACGATCGTATTCTCTTTGGCCTAATGAACCTGGAAACTTGTACAGGCACAGGAAAGGAAAACCACAGAAGGGTAAAAATAATCCTTTATTATTATTCAACTGTGAACAGAAAGACACGTACTTCGTGCTTACAATAACACTGACAACTTGCGGTGGAACTGAAGAATCATTACACAATAAATTCAAGGCTAAAAGGTAGTGCTGGTCTAGCACCTTAAGTTAAGGCTAATTAGGTTGACTCAAAGATCTACTCAGCATGATAATTATTTAAATGGCAAAAAAGGCTTATCAGCAAATCCGCGTAACAGGAAGGGCAGACTCGTAACATGCGCTGCCTAGCTAAACGCTCTGATTAAAGTCCAAGATTCACCCAATTAAATACTAACTCCACTTAACTTAAATTTGCATCCTGATGAGAAAATGCAATTGGAAGTTGAGGAGTTCAGAAAAGATAAGAAAAACTTGAATAATTGGTTAATTGAACTAAGGGAAACCCTACAGCACACACTTGCAGGTAATAATGGTCCAATTTTAATCTCTTGAGAGTGGCTTCAGAAATCTTCCTGTATCCTCGTCGTTCTATGTCTCCTGCCATTTTTCTGAAAATGCCAGTTTTATGCATTTTTCACTGGCTCTTTTGAGATTGGAACCTCCATGTCTGTCTTGTCCGCTATATTGTTACTCATGACCCTTATATGGCTCCAAACCCAATTTAGGGTAGTGAGGGTGGGTGGCCTTTAGTCTAAAGCAGTTCTTTCCCCTTCCTATGCGACTTAGCTTGGAAGATGATAGTGTAACTGTTAAGTCTAAATTCTTTGTAAAGAATTTCAGTGTTGCTCTTAAATACTACAAAGGATGCGCCTGAGCGATTTTCTGATTTCAAGCTGCGAGTAAAAATTTCTTTGTCTTCCCTCGGGAGGACCAATTTAATTCCATCTTTTGTGCTATGTGTAGGTGTGTTTGTTTAAGTGCTCAACACTTGCACTCTGCAGTATTGTATTCCTGTGCACTGTGTCTTCCTTCTGATGAAAGACCCTGTGGGTTATGTGTTTAATTTGCACTTTTAGGTCATTAGCATTGTCCATGCAAGAACCTGGCAGTACCACTGTTGGATGACCTTCTAAAAGCTGAGGGGATTGTGAACCGTACTATTTACTGGATAGCTTTTTGCCACACTCTTGCTGTGTTGGTCATCCACACTGGTCTGCCGTGTAGAATGGTCATTTGGCCCTAAGTACAATTGTTCCAAGTTTCTTAGATTTCATGCACTATTCACTATTCTGTTCAGTTTATTGTGTTGTTTGAATTGTCGGTGTTTGGCATTAAGAGGGGGAGCCACATTAATTTCTTATCCAGTACAAAGCCTTTTTACATCATTGTATTTTGTCTTTTTAAGAAGATCCCTTACCATTTTATGTGTCGTTAATTAGCTGCAAGCTTTTGCCCTGTTGACATGGGATCATCTGAATATTATCTGCATTAAACTGAAGTTCATATGTTGCACGTTACCATGTTTAGTGCGTTTTCTGCTTTCCTATTTTTGTGGTATGATTTCCTTCACTGATTATCAAGATAAAATCATCACTATTTGCCTGTATTTGGGCAAAGTCCAGCTCTAAATCCGTGTCAGCTATTATGCTCCAGAGCAGTGTTTCCTGAACTTTTCACTTGGCAGAACACTTTTAAGTTCTAAAATGTTTAAGAAACACTACGTAGGAAACTTGGGTTTTTAGTTATAATAAATGATAACACATGTATATTATGTAAACAAATAAATATTTATTCTGATTTTTACATTGTACCTATAAAAGAAATGTTTTGTAATTTTACAAAAAAAGGCACATAAAACTAAATAAATGAAAGGATGAAAAATTAAAACATTTTTAGTTTTCAAAGATTTCGATTTGTTTTGAGTTTTCAAATTACAAATTCTTTTAATGTCAGGCACAATATTTGAAACCTGAATTCTTGTATCAAATGCGGCTTCAAGTCCATTTCTATATTAGGATATTGTTGCAGCGTAATAAAGCAATAAATAATAGGAATAAAAACCTTGCAAAAATACGCGGCTGCAAAAGGAAGTAAATAATGAGTACCTCATTTTGATAAATTCAGATTTTCTGACAAACTTATCCAAACTTTAATAAATGGTAGTTCTTTAAAAAATTTTTATACTGGAATTAGTTGTTAAATCAATTGATTTTTTTTAAATCAGCTGTCCTGAAATATGTTGGCTTAGCTGTCATTGTGAAAGGTTTTTGAATCTAAGAATTGTGTTCCTGACATTGCTGAAAATATTGACTTTGGGTTGATTGTAGATTGTGCAATTGTTGTAATACAGTACAAAATCCAAAATGCAGACATGCAATATCTGAAATGATCTATTATCCAGCTCACCAGTCAAAAAATAAACAAACACTCAATAAAAGGAACCATATGTGCCATAAATGCAACTTTTCTTCTTGCTATTTGAAATTGCTGCATGTCACTTTCAAACACCTGTTGGCTAAGAAGTCACACAAAGCCATTGACAGCACATTGATTAATGTTGGCCACAATCTGACTTTCGACCGCTTAGTGGGTATGAGAGGTAGCATTTTTCTGTCTGACCTGAGCAGTAAGTGAAGTCCAGTTGTTGCTCTGTCTACATGTCATTGTATTAGATATAAACTAATGATCTAAAAATATAGAAATTTCTGAAATCTGAATGGACTTTTATTTCATTGCAAACTTAATGGTCTTTTTTTAATCTTTCTTTTTTAAAAAAGACATGTAAGGTAAAAAAACAGATTTATTCTCTTGTAGTGAAGAAATCCAGACTATCAACTCTTGTTTGAAAGATGCAATTTTATCCATTATATTAAAAAAAGAAATGTTTCCTTTTTTTTTTATAATGATATAATTTTCTGCAGAACATTTAGTGACTGTTTGTGGAACACAGTTTGGGAAATGCTGTTTTCAGAGTATGGATACTGTGTTCAATTTCTTTTGGGGGATCTCCTTTGTAATACTATGCTGTGACGTTCACTGTTTTGTATTCTGTAGCCCTGTCTTCCAGGGAGCTGCTTAGTTTGTAGAGGTTTAGAGGGCATCATCTTCGAATCTTGCTTTTGGTGTCAGCCACCATAGTTGATTAAAGACTGATGCTACACCCAGTGATATTATACAAATATACAGTCCCCCCCTCTGTTCTGGAGGATGGTTTCTGGGAGATTGCTTAAGAGTGTCTTTGGTACTTTTACCTTTAATAGAGAGCGTATGGACTTTTAGTAGTTTTCCTCACTTGTATTATGAACAAAGCCTGTGTTCCTTTAGAAAATATTTACCAAAGACATCTTTTTGTTGGTAGGTAACTCTGAAATGCTTTATCTTAGCAATTAAGGATTGTTAGTATGAAATTTAAAGTATTATGAAACATAAAACAATGAAATTATTAAGTACTTTAAGATCTGTTAAAATAATAGAGCTGGCATATTAATTAGAAGATGATTCTTAATTTTAAATTAAGCATCAGAGCTACCTTAGATTGATCTAGCTCTATCAGTAAACCATCTAATCAAAATAAAATTCTCGAGACTCTGTACTAAGATACTTTGATGTTATGCTAACACCAGTCATTTAGTATCTGTTATATTTCGTTTGTTAAAAAATGCATATCATTTTTACTGTAGTCAGCTAATCTATATTAGACCATTTCCAATTTTACATGTCTTCTATCTCCCAATTTCTGAAACAAAATGAAACTCGTAGCTTTATATTGTGTGTATAATTTTTATCTTAAGATGATTGAAAAATACTTTGTCTCCCTTTCCTTTAGTTCTTTGGGATATGAATAACTTTTGAGTCTATATGCTCCTTTGTTGAAGGGTAAAGTGACATAAATTGTCATACTAACAATCTATTTTGTGTTTCAAAGTGTCTAAATACTTTGTTGAGTGTGTGAATATATACAGTAGAATCCGGTTTAGTTGGACCACTGGATAATCGGACCAGCCGTTTTTTGAGACCGAATCCTAAAGAACTAAAACAAATCCTGTGTACATAAGCCTAATATTATTTGCTTATTTAGACGAAAATTTCGTTTAATCGGACCAAAAAACGTGAGAGCGAATAAGAAACAGCGGCCACATACAGCAGATGTACAGGTGGTCTGCAACATATGAGAGGATCTGTAGCTGCGCTCCCCAGGAGAATGCTTTATCAAAGGTCAGAAATACCTTAAAGTGCATGACAAGAGCAAAAGCAGTGGGAGGTGAACACACACACCATTTTCTTTGACCTTTCTTAAAACAGAGCCACCAGTAGCCGCCAGTAAGGTTATTGGTCCCACTGCATCTCCGATTTTTGAGGAAATGAGCAATAGAGTGTCTGGCTCCACCTGAAAGGAATTCCCACCTGTCAATCATGATTAAAGTTTACTCAAGAAAGCTATCATTTCACCACCCTTTTGGGATGATTTTAGTGCCAAAGCTTTGAATGGTGAGTATTTTAACTCCCTCTTGACCTCAACATCTTGACTCCGAAACACCAAGGTTTCTTCAGACCACTTTAGTCGGTGAACTGTGCGTGTGTCTTGTCTCCCCTGCTAAAATGCCATGACGGAACTTGACATTAGCTGAAAAAATTGGTTTCCTGGATAAGATCAAGCAACAACCACAGAACACTAGCCAGCGTCGGTTGGGGGGAATTACCGGATTGGCAAAGACTGCAATTTTGTACTTGATAAAACAAGAGAATGGGCACAATGTGAAGGACGAGGAGGAACTTCCAAAAAAAAAACAGAAGCGTGAAGATGTCGATGAGACCCATGAATGGTTTGTCATTGTTACTGGACGAGCTGTGTGAATAAGCGGCCCAATGTTAAAATACAAAGAAGAACTCGCTAAAAAGCTCGGACGCAATGGCTTTAAAGCTACGGATGGTTGGTTGTCTTGATGGAAATCTAGATATGACATCAAATTCAAGAAAGTACATGGCGAGAAAGAAAGTGCTGATAGTGCAGGTGCTGAAGAATGGAAATCAACGAAATGGCCCGAGCTTCTTGAAAATTTTTCAGCAGACGACATCTACAATGCTGTTGAAACTGGGCTCTATAATCGTGCTACACAGGACGGCTCGTTAAGTTACAAACATGTTGCACTCTCTGCCTCCAAAAAAGCGATGGATCGTGTAACTGTCTTCTGCTGCTCAAACAAGTCAGGATGCCTATTCTATGCTTTGAGAGTTGGCAGCAGTTTGTGGCCCACCAGATGTCGCTGCTAATGGAAAACAGATCTGATTGACATCCCATATTCTGTGAGTACGGAAGTCGTCGGACGCGGGGTAAAGTGTTGCCCCGTCGTCAATCAGGCTTGTGCAATTGACATCCTAAGTAGACAGGGGCTTTGTATGAGTTTTCGCCGCTAATTTTTTCGTATTTAAATGAAGAATACAGTAGTAGATTTCTGAATCAGCGAATTTATAGAAAATATATGGATGCTTTTGCTCTGCCAGAAGATGTTTTCATCGCGTATTTCAGATTGCTGAAATTTATAGTTATTTTAATGAGATGAACTGAGAGAGTATTTGGAGCCACATACAGAAAACAAGAACATAATTTCTACTGAAAGAAAGGTTATTTATACTTTTTCTGAAATTATAGATATATATTGTAATTATACAGTTTAAAAATGTAGAAGATAATAACTATTTATCTAGCACATAATCCTTCTTCAACTAATAACAATATAGAGATCCGAGAAGCGTCTACTCTATTTATGTTCAGCAAGAATTGAGTTTATTTTAAAATATAACAGTTGAATACCTTACGAACAATATTGTGAACACAATAAGGAATGCAGTTCATTATTACGCGAAATTCACACTACTGTAAAATAAAAATGGAAAAAAAATATAAAACTAGTTTTATAATATTAATATAAAAAATGTTTAGCCCAAAAGAGCTATTAATTTCATTTTGGTATTTTGTGTCTTTTCTCTATAAATGATGTTTCACTTTTGAAATTATTGCCACCAAATATTATCGCACTGTATTATATTAAAAAAATTAAGTAATGAAGAATGTGCATAAATGTGTGAATGTTTCTCGCATTGTGATAAAACAACGGTATCTAGAGCCGTCAAATTTTGAATAACGTAATCTTTCACCCGAATATAAGCATCTGGAAGCCCAAATTTGGAACTGAGAATTTGTTTTATTATCTATTTCATATTTTGTAAAGCATTTATGAGTTTTTGATTAAGAAACTGAACGATTTCAAAGCAAGCAATTGCAACACAGTACGGAGGAAAAAAAAAAGAGGGGGAAAACATTTTCATCTCTAGCGCTCGAAATTGTGCATCGGAAATTCTAAAGATGTGCTTCTTTTAAATTATGATATTGCTGTTGAATTGAATTTTATGGTTTAAGTACGAAGAACATGATATTTAATAAATAAAGGTATCACGCAAAACATTAAAGAAATGCCCTTCTGGCCGCAATATAAAACCTGAAGGCTTTCAGTTTTTTTTTTTGTGTGTGTATATGTGTGTGTGATTTTATTAGGATTTAAAACTGGTTTCTAAGGCAGAACTTTCTGAGGGAAACAGGCTCCTATGCATGTTACACTTGGGGAAAGGCACGAAAACGCCGATGCGGTCAGCCCGTTCGCGGGATCCGAACTTCGGACCGAACTACCTGCGTTCAGCGACTCTACTCTTCGGCCGCTGGTAGGCTTATTGGCAGACATTATTTCATTATGTTATAAAGTAACAATGCTATAAGACTGAGGGTTTCTTCATGAAATAGTACTTTTGTAATCTATTAGGATAAAAAAAATTTTTTTCTTTGCAAACGAAAAAAAAAAAGCCGCTTGTAGCAGTTCTCATTTTTCTGTTGTAGAAGAGATATTGATTATTATTAGAGTTGTGTATTTAATGTGTTAAAACACTGGCTTGAAAAGGACTTTTTCAACTGCAGGAGACCTACATTGATTATTTTTACTTAAGTACTTTCATTGTGAAAATCATATTACTACCTTTTAATTAAATTAAAATAACAACAATGTAATATTAAAAAAAAGTATTGCTAAGGGATGGGTGGCAAAAATTGCAATTCGAATGAATCACACATAAGAATAGATTATTATAATTTTATATATTTTATATTAAAAATTTATTTTCTATTTTATTAATTTTAAAATAAAACATTTGATGCATGTTTTATAGCTGAATGCAGCAGCAATCGGCCATACTGTAATGAACGAATGAATTTTATTTCTTTTTCCGAAAGAAATAATTTTCATAGAAAAAGAATAAAAAAAAAATAAAGAAGCAGGAAAAAAGAAATATTTTCTTTCTAATTTCTTACTTAAAGAAATATTTCTAATATTAACTGTAAAATAAATTGCATGAAAACAAAAAAATTTTAAAAACTTAGTTTGCAATTAGATTGCAATGCAGATTAATCATATTATAAAGTATTGAAACTGTTTATTTCCAAAAAGATTTTTAAGTAAGCTTAATTCATTCACTCTTATCTATTTACCGTTCTTTCATAGTATTCTAGATCTCTCTTTATTTCTTAGCCCTAAATAACGTAGCGTTAACTTTCTCCTTTAAAAAAACAGAATTTTCCTCCACATAACAAGCAGCATATCCTGCTGCGTTTTGGTCATAATACAGTTTTGTGTTATTTTTCCGAATTACAAATGCTACATGTGAGTTAGTGAAATAATGGGAGAATATTCGTAGCCAGCGCATGCTATAAATTTAGTCACTTGTCTGTACTGTGATGGGTCTACAGCTCTTTGATGCCTTGTCCCCTTTCAATAAAGTCAAATGGACTCACCCGGCCATCAACTGAGAACTACAGAATAGCTTTCTCCGATAAGTTGAAGACCACTGTCTGGGAACAGACGAGGAAGCTGTTGGTTATAGGAAAAGCTGTTGGTTATATTTGTCTATCATGCGAACAGAAATGTGTGGATGACCTCTGAACTTTTTAAAGAATGGCTGAAAGATTAAGACAGAGAACTACAACACCGGTCGAGAAAAGTCATGCTTCTTCTTGACAATTGTGCAGCACATCCTCATTTAGATTGCTTGAAGAACATCCAACTGGAATTTCGACCTCCCACAACCACAGCTTTGGTCCAGCCAATGGACATGGGCATCATCTAAAATTTGAAGATTCTTTATCATACAAAGTTCGTTAATTACATCCTTGAAGCAATTGAAGAAAGTTTGCTGACCGCATCGTCAAAAGTCAGTGCAAAGGTCAACATCTTACATTTGTGGCCGACAGCTGGTGAAAAGTGAGCAGTAGCACTTGGTTTTGGAGATGGATGTGGACATACTCATTGAAAGTGAAAATGATGACAGACATGTGGAACTTCCAACAGGTACAAAATTGCGAAGAATTTTTATCCATCGACAACAAGCTTCAATGCTACGATGAAAATGAAGATTACGACGCTGTAATCGTTGCTCGAATTGCAGCAAAACACACGACAGCATCGGAAGACCAAGAAAAGTGGTGATAATGATGCCGCTAATAAGTTCGTGCAAGTGACAACACAAGATGCAAGAAAATCCATTGAAACTTTGCATCGGTATTTCATGCAGGAGGGAAATGAAGGCAGTCCCATTGCTGCGTTAGATGTTTGTGACGATGTCGTTCACTTGCAATCCGTCAAGAGAACGCGTCAGATCACATTGGATAAGTTCTTCAAATGTTGACTGGAGCTTTGTAGGAACTTGTTTTTTATTGTGCTTCCCATGCTGAGTATCGTATTTGTTCCTAAATTAATTTTCTCAATAAAAAAAGTTTGACTGTAGTTCTTGTTCATACAAATATGTTCACCATACGTGTGTACCGCACAAAAAAGGTCATAATTACGTGTTAGTACATGATTTACATGTACATTTACTGTTTTCTATGCATAGCACATCCTGTCTTACAACATAGGACATGGTCGTGTAATTGGACCAGCCGGTTATTAGGACCAAAATGATCACTTCTCGATGTAGTCCGATTAACCGGAATCGACTGCATATATATAAAGTGCAAGTAAATTGCATTTTCTTCTTGTATAATAATGCATTCAATTCTTTGAAATTTTAAGTCAACCACTCATGCATGTGTACAGTGTTATTAGAACCCATTGATGTATTAAGAGTTTAGTCATTCTCAGCTATTAAATTTAATTAGTTCATATTTTGTCTATGGGTTCAGGATAAAGTAAAATTTTAGTTGCCATTTGATTGCATTATTTATTTTTGTTATTCCACTTAAATAATAAAGAATAGATGTATTTATGCACTTACATGTTATCTTTTAAAGCTGTGGGTCAGCCTCCAGCAAATGCACCTGATGCACCACCTAACCAGATTCTTTTCTTAACCAATCTGCCAAAGGAAACAAATGAAATGATGCTGTCTATGTTGTTTAACCAGTAAGTAAACTTTCTGTGATTGGTTTACCTCCCTTTTTATTAAAATTGTGGTCATGTTTTGTATTAAGTATTGTAATTGATTGAATTCCTTTTTGTATTTCTCAGTCTTGTAAAGAAATTTCGATAAGGCATTCTTTGTTTATTTTAGGAACATGTATTTCATTTACTTCTTCAAATTTAAATATTCAACAAAAATTAAATGTTTGATAGATAGATATATCCTTCAAAATATCTGATTTAATATGTTGATGGCAGTTTTTTTTTCCGTTGAAAGTAGTTAAACAGGATGTCATGTCAGGCCTTACTGTAGAGGTAAGGGGAAAGTTTTAGTGCCTCATTTGAACATTATTAATATCTTCCAGACTATTTTTTACTAAATACTTTGAAATAAACATCAGTAATTGATCAACGTTTAATCAGGTGAATTTCTTCATGTGTATGATTTTTTTTTAAATATGGTTCTGTACTTGACTTGATAGTCCAGAACTACACAAACGTGTATTAAGTTTTGAAAAATCAGCTATCACTTTCATATGCAAGCTATTTTTAACAAAAATTATGCTATAAAAATTATCTTTACTTTTAAAGTTGGTCATGCACTTTTCATCTTCACATCAAAGGTTTACCTAAAACTCTACAGTGACTTTTAAATGTGTTGGAGTGTCTTTCGCGCAGCTGTAAAAATCATAGTACTATATTCAATCTAAGTTAGAATTTTTGTGTACATACTTTCTAAATATCTTTATTTTAATGCTTACAGAACTATATGTAAATCTCCAAATAATAATTCAACCTTAAAAAAAATTGATCAGTAATGCAAAGGAAAAGAAAGTTGATGAAAGTCTGAAAAACACTGAAAATGTTTTAATTTCTAAAATGTCTAGTATTCTTTAGGCCATTCTCTTGCTTTCATTGCATATTGTAAGCATCAGGGCATTGAATGAACTGTTTTGTAGCTTTGGCTGTAGTATTATTTCTCTCCCATTTGATTTTTTTTTATGTGAATATGATTGCACTGGCCAGTAGGTGTCTTATGTTAGTCAAGCCATTAATTATTCTTTAGACAATCACTTGTCTGTCCTGGGAACATTCATAGACTTTGAATGAGCTTATCATAAAGTATGGGCACTACGTACTACTCAGAAATTACAGAATTTGGGAATAAATGGCAGCATGTTTTTATGGATTAAGAATTTCTTATCACTGCGTTTTTCTGCTGTTAGATATGGCTATCACATTTCTAGATTTAAGCAGACTAAAACTGGCCTCCCACAGGTAACAGTCATCAGCGCAATTCTTTTTAATGTTTTTATTAATGATTTACCGAAGACTGTGGCACCGTGGGTTGATTCTGCCCTTTTTGCTGACGGTTTGATTATCTGGAGTAGTGATTCTAAAAAGAAGCAAGATGGTTTATTAAGGACTCTTAATGGTGCTCTTGAAAGAGCTGGAATATTGGTGTCAAAAGAATGGTATGAGAGTAAATCAGGATAAGAGCACGTGCCAGTTCTTCACCCTGAACAGACAGACTTTTACCCTGAAGTTGACATATAAGGGTGTAGATGTTCAACATAACGATTTGACAAAATATTTGTGTTGTATCCTCGATCCACACTTAAATTGGAGGAAACATGCTGAACATTTGAAAAATAAAACTGTAAGAAGACTTTCTGTCTTAAAACGTTTGGCTGGCTCAAGGTGGGGCTGTGACAGAAGAGACATTGATGACTACTTACAAATTATACATTCAACCAGTTGTTGGTCATTGTAGCGAGATGCTCATTACGCCTTCAGAGAATTTAGTCCAAATCCTCGAAGTCTTCCAGAACCAAGCATTACGCATAATTGCTGGGGCAGTGAGATCTACTCCTGTTCTTGCAATGCAGCTTTTAACCGTTTTGGAACCTGTTCATGATTATATTAAGAGAAAGCAATCCTATTATACCAGAAGCTTGTGTTTGCCTGACAACCTGTTTTGGAGGAACTCCAATAAGGAAACTTCTAGGAATCTTAAAACTAGAACTTAAACTGAATTGTCTTTATACAGGCTGCTCAGAGAGAATCTGATGCTTTGGAGTTGAGCCGAGATTATTTAATTTTACCTCCTCCCTACTGTCTCTTGGACTTTTTGAATTTAAATATAAATCTTGATTTTATTCAAAGAGTTGTTAAAAATGAAACGAGCGATTCACAATTAAGATCTATTGTAATGGAAACTATTGGGGTTCGCTACCCTCAAAATGAGTGGTTGCATGTCTACACTGATGGCTCTATGTTGGAGAGAATGCGCGGTGCTGGAGCAGGTATCTGTAGCGAGCTTTTCAGTTTCTAATTAGCAATGGTACCTCTTACTACTGCCTTTGATGGTGAAATCAAAGCTATTGCTGTCGCTATTCAACAACTGTCGATTCGTAGCCACTCTTTTATATAGGCAGTCATATTGTCAGATTCCAAAAGTTCACTTCAAGCTCTTCTGAGTAATCCAAATAGTTCCCAAAGAATCTTAGGCTGTCGGCCTTTGCTTAAGGCAATGGCACACAGAATTTCTTTCTAATGGATTGCAGCCCACTGTGGAATTATGGGAAATAAAAAAGCTGATACTTTGGCTAAGAAAGAAACTTTCATAATGCAACGTGCTAATCAACTGCTTTCATTTTATACGACTAAATTGTTTGTTAACAGTAGCTCTGTTTAGTCTGACCAGATTGAGAGATGATTGTTTGCGAGATCACCTCTGCAGAATTGGAGTGCTGAATTCCCTCAACTGTATTTTGTGTGACTCCAGTCAGCTTATGATTTTTGAACATTTAAATAATTGTATTGCACTTTCTCAGTATGAGGACATTGCTAAAAAGTATTGGAGAGCCCGTGTAGGCTTAAATGCTAATGTTTGGCATTTGCAAAATAAAAATTTATTTTTCGATGAAATGCTATGTTTTCAAATTTTTACCCCTAATTAATTTTAAATATGTTCAACTGGATTTAAATCAGAAGTTTGGGAAGATGCATTCCGGTCAATTCTGAGCAATTATGTAACAGCCCAAGTTAATGTATTGTTGTTGTCTTGATATAGTTTGAAATTGTTACTGAAGAAAGATGTGTTTTACATGAACCTTGATTTCTTCAGAATTTTGTTGAATACAAAATGCTGTCTTGCAGAGTACACACGCTTATGTGGATGACCTCTTTTACCTTATTTAGAATTTAGATTAGCAGTCTCCATAATAATAGATTTATCATTTTTTAAATGAAAATATTTGTATAAATAGTTTTTAACTAATTTTAAAATAAGTAATATTTTAAATAAATTAATTACATATTTTAAATTAGTAGTTTTCTAACCTCATCTGATATTACTTACTAATACATGTGCCTTGATGTCTTAGAATATTCTGAATTTCAATCTACTCTGTCACAAAAAAATATATGCACCCAGAGGAAATCGAGCCACAATCATGAAACTGGGCAGAAATATAGTCTGGTAAGAGATATTAGAGGCACAAATGATTTAAATTTCAGCGCCAGTGAGAGAAAAGTAAGTGCACTATGCACATATAAGATGCGCAGCTGGGAGAATTTAAAAGCATGATTGCTCGTGCTGTAGTGCTATTCAAATGAATCTGTTGGCTTGGATGGATGGTATTGTGTCTAGAGATGCCTTTGAGACGTAACCGGTGGCAGTACCAACAGTTGTCGGACTGAGAAGTTGCGTGTAGTAGGCCTCAGAGAAGCAGGTTAGTCAAATAGGCATATCAGCTGCCACCTCGTTCCGAGCAATATGGTAGTTGCTCATTGTTGGCAACAATGAATCACTAAGTAATAGCCTACCATCATGGAGGGTCAAGTCGCCCCAGGAATACAAATGAGCATGAGGATCACATAATTATAAAAGTGGCCACTTCCACACTAACAACGTCACTAGCATCGATTCGATGGCATTCACCACCTTCCAGGCATCTGGTGATGTCAAAGGAAACCATTCCGAGAGGACTGGCGAACGCTGGTATATACTGCAGATGTTCATTAAGACGCCTTCTAATGATCCCACAAAGTAGGCAGTGTCGATTGGCTTTCAGGCATAGGCAACTGTTCCGAATGCCTTAAGATGACGCACAGACGGTTTTCGCTTAGTATACAACTCAAAGGGGTCGTATCCTGACCTTTATGGCAGATTCTATTAAATGCATATGCAAAGTACATTATGCAGGGTTCGTACGGTCTTTAAGAGTCCTTAAAAGTCCTTAGGTTTTCTGAAATCGATTTTTGTCCTTAAAAGTCCTTAATTTCGGCCAAAATCAGCAGAGAGTCCTTAATTTTAATCATCCGAAGTTTTTGTCTGTTTTTACGACTGCCGTTTTGAGTGTGAATTAGCATTTTGGAGAAATATTTTTGGCGATTAACTGACAAGTATGGTTATCTTTTGAATGGGTTATAATTTGTTCCAATTACTAATATAAATGGTGGAATACTTGAGTTTCAGAGTAAGAAGAGTGCAACATAAGCATTTCGAAATTACCGTATTTTTCGCCGTATAAGACGCACTCAATTTTAAAGGAGGCAAATCTAAAAAAAAAAGATTATGAACCAAATTCTGTAGTAAAATATTTTATATCAACTGTATAAAGTTAACAGCAGTTTAAGAAAAATTTTATGTCAACCATGTAACATACTAAGAGCTATCTTTACTCTCATAAACAGTCAGCAAACAGTGAAAGTAACAAAAATAAGGCTGTCATGTTTTTATTCTAACCCCAAGAATTCCTCTTCTTCGCTGCTATCAGAAATGAGGAAGGACAGATCCACGCAGTCATTGTCATCACTTTCTTCCTCACTGGTGTCAAATAAGACGTCTTCTGTTCCATCCAAGGCATTACTAATGCCACACTTCTTGAATGATTTTACAACAATGTCTTTCTTTACGGAGACCCATGACTTTTTAACCCATTCACACACTTGTGTGATAGTGGGCCTCTTCATCCGTCCAGTAGGAGTCAGATCATGGTTCCCCGCTGCCATCCAGGTGTTCCACTCCTCTCGCATCTGAACTTTGAACGGTTTGTTAATAGAAATGTCCAGAGGTTGCAGCTGGCTGGTAAGACCACCAGGAATCACAGCTATTTGGATCTTAACTTCCTTAAAGTTTTTTTTAGTAGTTTCTGTAATGTGCACTCTGAACTGGTCAAGCACCAACAAGGAAGATTTCTTAAGAAGCCCGCCAGGACGTTTGGACCACACTTTGTCAATCCACAGCCTCATGTCATTTTCGTCCATCCACCCTTCATCATGAACGTGCATGATGACTCCCCGTGGAATTGTTTCTTTTGGGAATGTTTTCCTTTTAAAGATCAACATTGGCGGCAATTTGGTACCATCTGCACAGCAGGACAGCACAACCGAGTAGTGGGTTTTCTCATGCCCTGAGGTTTTTACGGTTATGCTTTTGGCTCCTTTGTTATCTACGGTTCTGTTAGATGGCACATCAAACGTTATCGGGACTTCATCCATGTTCCCAATCTGGCTCATTTCAAAGTTATTCTTCTTCCTCGCATCAATAACAAACTTATGAAAAGACAGAATCTTTGATTCGTATTCCTTTGGCATTTTTTGTGCAATTCTGGTTTTGGTGCACATAGAAAAGCCAGATCTTTTCATAAATCTATAGCACCACGATGGTGATCCGGTGAAATCCTGAATGCCTTTCTCCACAGCAATGCGTTTGGCCTCATAGATTATCATTTTTGTTGAGACAGAAAGTCCGTTTTGCCGGTGATGTGTGATCCACTCCTTTACTTCTAGCTCTAACTCTGGCCACCTTGCAATTGGTCCACGCAAGGTGTGCTTGCTTTTATCCAACTTTTGGAGCTGATCCTCCTGTTTCCTCCACTCTCTTATCATTTTCTCAGTTGGAGGTGGCCCAAAGTGTCTCTCCGCTGCTCTGTTTCCATGCTCCTTAGCAAATTTTATTACTTCCAGCTTGAAAGCAACTTTATATGCCAGTCTCTTCTGCTTTGACATCTTGATGGGGTGGTATGAAATATGATATATTTCATTCAGATATACCATACTACATATATCACAACTCACAGCTATCAGCGCCTCCGCTTGCTCACGCACTGCTATTAGCTGAGCTCAGAGGCGCGTGCCTTCACCCGCTCCCGCGCTGGCTTACGAGACTCTAAAAAGTGCACAAAGCCAGCGCGGGAGCGAGCGAAGGCACGCGCCTCTTCGCTCAGCCAATCGCAGCGCGAGGCAGAGACCGTCCAAATACAGTGCGAGGCAGAGCGGGGCTTCCTGGTCTCAGACGGCGGCAATGCAGAGCGGCGCCATGGTGGGCTTTTGTATTTCCCTTATAAGACGCAGGCACTTTCCCCCCCGATTTTGGGGAGAAAAAGTGCGTCTTATACGGCGAAAAATACGGTATATTTCATTTTTTAATGAAGAACTTTTAAACAACTTTACACTTTTGGGGATGAGAATTCTTTTATTAAACAGTTTTAAATTTGGCGACTGATCAACATTTTGGCGATTTTAAGATCAGTTTATATAGAAAATTTTTAACTTCGAGATCTGGGAATTTTTGGACGACTTTTTTAAAGCATTGTGACGTTGATGTATTTCATTAAAATAATGATAATGTATTGAAATTATATGTAAAAAATAACATTAAAATAAAACATTTAAAATTTTTTCTATCATATTTTGTAATGCTACAAAGCACAATTTACGAAACAGTTGTTAGCAAAAGGAAAATAGCTACCTAATTAATTAAAAATGTCTTTTTAAATTTTTTCATGGTAAGAGTTTTCCCATGTGTCTGAAATATTCAGAATTCTCATAATATACGTCAGTTTTATCTATAAAATTAAATTTCCACTTTTTCCCTCCGTTTTTTTATTTTTTTCAAAATATTTCTGGCTTTTTGCTGTCACAGAATTGGCAGGGGTAATTTTTCTGTAAGGATTTTAGACACTGTAGCTTGCAAAGTTTAGAAACATTTGAAGGAAAGATTTACAGACTCACGTTTCTAAGGTTCCAATTTATTATATTCATTTCTAGAAAAATAAGACAAAATAAAAAAAATGTATCCATGGTGTTGACACGTAATGGATGTATTTTACAGAAAGTTTGCGATGAATTTCTTACTTTTTGGAGAACGTCTGGAACAACAGTAAAAACATAATATTTGAATGTTTTACTTCTGATATTAGAATCTTTTCCTTAACATGTTTATCTTCCCTTTATTTTCTCTACTTTTCGCTAGACACAAGCATGGAAAACACCAAAAATGCTTCTAATCGCATCACATGGATAGGTAGTATAGAAAGGAATTTTTTTTATTAATAAAGAAATTGAAAACTGACAATTTAAAAGATTCATTTATATGTCTTAATGCATCACACACAGGGCTGGTGCTAGGCATTCTCCCACCTGATGCACTCTCTGTGGATCCTAAATTCTGCTGCCTAGTGCCTTTCTAAATTCTGCTGCCTAGTGCCTTTCTAAATTCTGCTTCCAGTACCTGTTCTAAATTCTTAAAGTTTTGCAATTTTTAGATTTTTGTTGCTTAAAAAAATTCTACCACACCAGCTCTGTAACTGGCTCTTACTGTCGTGCCTTTCTAAATTCTGCTTCCAGTACCTGTTCTAAATTCTTAAAGTTTTGCAATTTTTAGATTTTTGTTGCTTAAAAAAATTCTACCACACCAGCTCTGTAACTGGCTCTTACTGTTCTGAATGTTCATATTACTAAAGACATAAAATTGGCAGCTTTTTCTATACATTTTAAATGCATTTAGTGTTTTTAGGATAACAGATCTCTTTAATTAATTCCAAAGATTTTAAAAGGAAAAGGAAACGTGTTGAAGAAAAAACTGAATAGATATAGAGAAAAAAAAGTATTCTTCAAAGATATGTACAATTATTATTATGTAAATTACCCAGTTGTTTATAATTTCCTATTTCTATTTTCTCACCAGAATGCAAATCACATAGACAGTTTTTAATCTGAGATTTTTGGAATGTAAGGCACAGTGTGTTTCTGACCACCTGGCTGCGTTAGTTCTTGTCAGCTCTGATAATATGTAGTTATTCATCATTGCATTATCGCTTGCGACATTTGAATTTGTTATGACAATAGAGTTACTGAGTCAGCTTCAATTAAAATAAAATTGTACAGTCTTTGACCACTAGGCCACATTTTTAGTTTGAGTTTGACTCTTCTTGTTTAATTACATCACCACGAGCTGTAATTGATTTTGTTAAAATAAAAACATATCTTTATGTTCTAAGTCCTTTTTTAAATAAGAGGCTTATTTAAACCGTTGTCTGACCTTTGTAGTTACTCAGCGATAAATTTGCTCCACGTCTGTCGGGGACTATTTAACTTATTAACCAGATCAAGTAAACCCTCATAGGTACATTGTGGAGAGGTTGACAAGTTAGGAGGTAACATATGCAGAAACTAGTGAGAACATTGGTTTGCGTATTGAGACAAATTTCTAATTGTTAGAAAATATGCTTAAAGAGAAGGAAATCAATATAAATTAGCCAAAATATCTGGTAAAGCTTCAAATTAAAGAGTCGCATATTGTGTAATGTGTTGTTGCTACAAAATGTGAACGCTTTTAGCTTTTAATGTGTAATTATCCTAATCTCGTTTAAGACACAATGTCATAAATTGCATGTATTTTAAAGTGTAAAATTTTTTTAGGTTGTGATTTTAATAGAGCTTTTCTAACAAATGTTGTTAAAAAATAAATAGAATTTAATAGTGGCCATGTAAATCCATCATGACTAAGGATCTACCTACCTAATTTAATTATTTATAACTAACTGCTTACCCTTAAAAATTATCTCTTCATATTAAAGCGAGTTATTGTCTTTCATTAATTTTTACCGTGGTCATAAGATAAAACACAAAAAATGTAGAAATGCAGGAAAACTTATTTTAAAGTGTAAAATTTTTTTAGGTTGTGATTTTAATAGAGCTTTTCTAACAAATGTTGTTAAAAAATAAATAGAATTTAATAGTGGCCATGTAAATCCATCATGACTAAGGATCTACCTACCTAATTTAATTATTTATAACTAACTGCTTACCCTTAAAAATTATCTCTTCATATTAAAGCGAGTTATTGTCTTTCATTAATTTTTACCGTGGTCATAAGATAAAACACAAAAAATGTAGAAATGCAGGTAAAACTTATTCTTCGCATCTAGTGAGACTTAATACAAAACAACTTATCGTCTCTACTGCTTTAGTGGCTTATTGCAACCTTAAAGTTTATTAACTGGGTTACAAACCCTGGAACTCTACACGAAGCTATGGGCTTTGTCTAACTGCGTCAGACAAAGCCCAACTAATTTTCAAAACTTGCCAACTGTGCTTACATCAGGCCTTTCAAGGTTTACTCTGATCAGCAGGTATCTCTCGAGGCAAACAGCAGCAGTGATAACAGCCAGTCTTTTGTTCCGAGTCATGCTGATTATGATTTCATTTTTCATATTAACCTATGCCACTTGACATAAAATCTACCTGCTATGTACTAAACCTCTAGACTAAGCAACTATGGGACAAAATGAGACATTAAAAAAAATCAACATAAAGCTAACTGTTAGTAAAACATAAATAAAATGCTACTTATCTTCTTTCAACTTGTAAGGATTTTAAGTTTTACTAACCTTTATTTTGTTTTAAACCTTTACTATCTTCTCTTAGTTTCCATTTCCGGCCAGAATAAGCGCGAATGGATTTAGTCTATGCAAATGAGATTGCAAACTGTAGAAGTATTTAAGACATGGCTTTTAGCCAAGAGAGAAGTGAAAGATAGCTTTCTCGCGGCCTTTATCACGCATGTAATTTTCGTTGTCTGCCTTTAAAGCCAAAACTTAGTTCTTGTAGATACTTGAAGACGTATTGTAGTCTTTGCATTCTGCTCACTGCATACGTAGTAGTAAAGGGCCAATCTTCATGTTACTATTCTCTGTAAAGCATCTTAGTTCTTATTTAGTTAAGTTAGTTTATTTTCTTATTTCCTACATTTTAGATCAAAAGTGTTGATCTTTGTATCTCAAAGCGCAGGAGCGCTTGAACTCTGTGAGAATAAAGGTTAAAATTTAACTCTCCTTATATTTGTTTTATTTTTTACACACGCACGAACATAGCTTTGAGTAAGCTCCCTGTTCTTATTAAGGACTCCAGTTATGTTTGCAAAATCAACTAGAAGGAACAGTAGTCCTGACAAACTATGTCCAACTATTATAAGAGCAAAATATTTAATGCTAATTCTCAAACTTATTAATAATTATTTTAATCAAGTTATTTTTAATAATAATCCATCCTACTTATGGATCTATTTGTTTTTAGGATGGTATTACAAAAGTGAATTTCAGGTATAGATAAGGTTTTTAATTGAATTTATTCAGTTCCCATTTGCTCATAGGTCCTTAATGTTTTTCATTAGTGGTCCTTAAAAGGCCTTAAAAGTACTTAATTTCTCTGCAGAAATGGGTACGAACCCTGATTATGGCATCTGACCAAAATTCAGAACTCATACCACTATCATGTAGAATAGCACGTACATTATTGAG
>KK122469.1:28390-43632 GCA_000611955.2 Stegodyphus mimosarum | reverse complement strand
GCACAGATGCGACGCAAAAACATCTTTAAATTGCATTCGTTAGTGAACAAAATGGATATTTTCATTGAAATATGATACCCAAAATTTTTCGCGATTACAGTACTTCATTTTTACTTTGTACAAAGAAAAAAAAAAAAAACATTTGTCGCGAAGACAGTATCCCCTATAGAGAAGGATAAAACAAAGCCTAAAATCGTTTTTAAAATTAATACACTGTTTTAAACGAAAATGTGAAAATATATATTTTGAAGGGTATTGAAAGAAGGTAATAAATATCTGGATGTGTTTCGGGCCCTATATTAGCTCAGAGAATTAATACATTGCCTTGTGCATTAGCAATAGGTAATCAGAGGGCTAATATAGTTAACTCAGAAATCTCTTCTAATAAACAACTGGCATCTCATTTCGATTTCTGCAGTGCTCGTTAAAAACAAAACTGTAGAAAGATAAGAAATAAGTTTGAACAATATCCATCCCAGTACAAATTTAGGCTTAATGTACGGACTTCATCGGAGGAAATTCGAACTGCCGAATTTTAATCTAAACGTGGTTAAAGCTTTCACGGAAGAAATATTCAGTGGTAACTTATCGAAGAGATATTGAACGCCAGTGTCGCAGGGTAATACATAAAAATTATGCATAAGGTATTCCAAGGCTTAAATTTAAAAATGTCTATTTTAGATAAATTTTAATTTCGTACTCGTCAACATAGATAAGCGTTGCCTGTAAACCGTTTTTCTTGGCAATAATACCACATCCAAACGAAAACCTCAGTGCAGTATTTCAAGAAGTCGTGACTCTGCATACTCTTAGCTCTTCAAAATGTGGTTTTCAGGCCATTTCAGCCTTCAAGTTGCCTCCTTCAACAGTTTTAAAGTAAAATTATCTGTGAGTGTTAGAATGGTGTGTGAATGTCAAATTGGTATAATCCCCTCGAAAATCGGATGATATATAGTTTGATACGAGAAACCTTTTTTTTTTTTGCATTAACTTTTATGCATGATTTTATGATGATTTCTGGTATTATGTTATATGTTTACCGAAACATAATTTTGAAGCAAAATGGTTTTATTTTTTTCCAGCTGCTGAAAATAAAAACGAGTGCATATTCCGTTTTTTAATGAATTTCGCATATACGGAAGCCTGAATTTGTCTGCAGCGCATTAAAAGACCAAAAGCTTCTGTATTAATTACGAAACATATGACGTTAAAAACATTTTTATTTAAAAATGCAGCAACTGTTCTTAAAAATATAATTTGAAGATATCATAAGTTTACTGTTTTTAAATTATATTATTAATTACGTCATTAAATTAAATAAAATTTAAAGACGCTGATAATCGTCAGGGCTGTCGGTCACCAGTGCGACACTGGGAAGTAATCTGAGATAATTAAGTTCCGGTAATAATCTGGTATGAATTAAAAACTGTCCTTCTTCTCTTTGGCTTCACGTCACAAATATTCGCGATGATCACAGGATCATGAAAATAAAACTCTCGTAAGTGCTTTTAAATACCGGTGAATATTAAGTGGAACAATGAAGATTTGTGAGGAAAAATTTGGTACGTACGTATTATTCCAACCAACATAGCATAAATTGCCAAAGTCTGGCAGCTAAGCGCGTAACTATTTTTTCAAGTAACCGTGCGCATCACGATTCTACAACTTTAACAACAAGTGTCGCCATTTTCGTATGACCCGAATCAATGGAATACTTCTCTCTTAGTCATGTGTTGTCTGTTTTTGAATGATTTTTGCTGTCTTTAAAACTGCGTATTGGGAACAAAAGTGGAAAAAATCTCTGTTACGGTGGTCATGGGAAATCGCGAATAAGTTTCAATGATCTGTGTGTAATAAAGAAACGCGTTTGATAGACAGTCGGAAAGCAGTGCCAATTTTGTGCATTACTCGAATGGTTTTCTAAGGAAAACATATTGCTGTCTACATGGGAGAAGAACGACGTAATAAAATTATAGAAAGATTTTGAAAGAAATGACTTTTAATTTTTTGACATTTCCTATAATCCTAATTTAATAATTAGAATTTCTATTTCCTATTGATAAAGCATGCCTTCTTTTTATATGTTTATAACGTCTCTAGTTTATGATAAATATCGAAGGTTTATTTGTCAACATATCGTCCCAACTACCAGCATACACCGATGAGAAGCTTTTAAAAGTTGCCAAACTTCGCTACTGTGGTTGCGTTAGTACGTAAGTACTAAGTATGCAACTGTAATCGCTGCTGTTTGTGTCCAGCTTGTTTTCCTTGGAAAGGCCTAGCTTGTTAAAGCATCGTTTTGACTCCCCTGACATCTTAGGTTATAAATGAACTTCTTCTGCAGTTGGTTCAGTCAGGATTTATCGAGGGATTTTGTTTAAATACTGCTAACTTTGGATCACTGTAGATAAAATAAAGCTGTAAAAGTTAAATATCAAGGTCCATGCTATACATTTTCTCTTTAGAAGTGAGATTTAGTCTGTTAGGCTTGAAATGTGCTCCAAGAAAAGTCATTTTCTATAATCGCTGAAACATGTACGTCCCAGTTTAGTCAGAAGAACAGTCGCTGTCAGTTTTAACTAAATCAAAAGACGTTAATTGACAGACCCGGAAAATTAAAATCAAAGCACAGAGGTAAGAAAGTATCATCCAGAAATACGTTTATTTCTTTTAAATCTGTCAGTCTGTTAGTAGTTACAGACTGATTCACTTTGAGAAATCATATATTGAATTAAAATAAAAAAATAAATAAATTATCAGTTTGATACTGAGTAACGAAGCAGACTTCAAGGCTAAACTAAATTATTATCTAAGAAAATAATAACTTTTTACATGCTCAGTTGCTGTTAAAAATACTACAATAATTTTTTATTTCCTTCTAGTTTGCTTCGACTGTCACGATCTGAAGGAAAATATGCAGCTAAGCCGTGACGTCATCACTACTCTTCTCAATCACACCAGTTCAGAAGTACAATTTTTTTCTTTCATAATGTGATTAAAATTTATGTAATTATGTCTACAGTTATAAAATAGTTTACTCGCTTTTTGCTTCATGTTCCGCAGCTTCAGCACCCAGGCAGCATTTGATCTTTAATTTATCTTTCCACTCGCAACAGCGCAACATTTATCAGTATAAAAGAAGAACTGAGAGTAAAACATAAGAAAGTCTTGCTAAATTGTCTACTATTAGCTTCTTATCAGTGAATTCTTCCAAAAATATTTTAAGCTTTGTATCACGTTACACTAGCACACATTTATCTCCATTAAACTAACGAATGGCACATCACGAGACTTGAGGTATTGAATTAATTTTCGTTTGGTTGCTTCGAAACTATCCAGTGCTCAAAATACTATCATTGAAAATTCAGAAATGTATCTACTTTTTTATTCATAACTGTTAAGTTCACTTAAGAGACTTACGAACAACATCAAAATATGCCCAAACTATAACACATCTTAAAGCTCAATATCTTTATAACTAACTCGTTTATGTTCGTGAAATTTCGTATATTTATTTCGATATCCTTAATAATGAATGTTCTTTTTCTAGTTTATATTCCGAGATTAAAATGTTTTGAATAAAATGAATATAAAGTATGTTTTTTGTCATCGACATAAAAGTGCAATATGTACCACGCGCAGCATTATGGATTACCACGAGCAGCAAAATTATTATTTTTCGCTGATGTTTTTTCAGGGATTAAAGCGCATTCTGCCTTTGGACCACGTCATTGCTTTAAGTGTATCGTACTATCTTAAGTAGGAAATTAATTCTGTTAGTATTCGGCAGTGAGGAAGTTTAATAGTCTGAGGTTTAATATTAACCAGTGAGTGAAGTTTAACGGACCAACTTATTTAGTTATTTTTGTATAGCTTCGGAGAAAGTTTAGCTAGTTAGAATTAGTTTAGATCCTTATTTTCTATCTTAAGTTAGCATCCAAGTGGAGGCTTTCTGTAAGTCCGAGAGGGGTCGTCTGTAGTATTTGTTTTTTTTCTTTTTGAGTGAATAAAAGGATATTTTAACCTTTCTTTGGAATAATATTTTGTAGTTGCAAGAAGACAGTGAATAGTCGCTAGACACTTCACTTAAGTTCTAGTAGCCAAGGGCACGTAAATTAACTAGAACTTTATATTTTGATTGAAAAAGTAACGAATACACAACATCGCCTCCTTGAAAAATAATCGAATTAAATTTTCTTAAAGAATAATATATTTTAATTTAAGATGCCGCAATCAACTATTTTAGTTCAAAAATTAAATTTCTAAACACTTTTTGCGAGAAGCATAATAATCATTTATTTTATACTCACATAGAATATACAACTGCTTAAAATTTCTTGTCATTCTGACCAACGGTTTCAAAGAAATCACTCACGAAAGCACGAAAATTACAATTTGCAGAAACAGATATAGTTACATTCAAATCTTGTAAATGTACATTATTTCTTTAATATTACTAAATAATTATAAAAATGTATTTATAAGTTTGCAAGTAAGCATAGTTATATATTTAAAATGTATTACATACATAATAATCATAATTTTGACTGAAATACTGAAATGTGAGGAGTCCAGATTTTTTACACGAGTCCCAATTTGGTTATATTTCTAACAATTCTTACGTACGAAAAAATAATTGGCC
This sequence comes from Stegodyphus mimosarum, assembly GCA_000611955.2. Lineage (NCBI taxonomy): Eukaryota > Metazoa > Arthropoda > Arachnida > Araneae > Eresidae > Stegodyphus > Stegodyphus mimosarum. The sequence goes on along the minus strand of KK122469.1, from coordinate 38,990 downwards.
ATTTATAAAGTGTTTATACGATTTATTAAAATTTCTTGGAATTCTAATCAGCCATTTTAGAAAAATCCACGCAGGAAAACCACATTTTTAGGAATTCATAAATGAAAAAGAAATTACCTTGGAATAAGAGTACTTTACGTTCTTAAAAAAATCTGATGTGCACACCACATGACTTCTTTGTACGGGATGTTAAATTATATATATTTTGCATTTCTATTTAAACTTATTGGATTGAATTAAATCTACTTAGTCGATAACGCATAAACCACAATAGAATAAAAGCATGCTTTAAAATTCACTAGATTTCTTTACCATACCGGCACACTGCCGCTAGGTTCACATAACAGCCTTACATCTCATTCATTTTATAACTCAGAATGCACAAAAATTATGTATATCATCTGAAGAATTATCTAATCATTACACATGTTCTATTCAAATACTATAATAAATCTAAAACAATGTATAAGATAAAAAAAAAAAAAAAAGAAAGAAAGAAAGGAACAGTTTTTTACACACGATTCAGTATTTTTCATTCAATTAATTCAGATCTCACTTCGCGAGAAAACAAAAATACTTAAAAACTCAAAATATCTATATTAAAAATAACGAAGTAAATCTTAAACACTTATTTCCTCGAAGAAATTCCATAATGGATTAACCATGATTTAATTCGCAATAATAAAAGAAGGCGTCATCTTTCTTATTGGGAAGCTTAGTTTCTCTAGATTGGCAACAAATCCAGTATTCTCCTAAGTTTCAAATGTAAACAAATATGTCCGCCATGAGAAAGTGATTCGGCTTAGCCGCTCTTAAACAACTTTAAATTCATAATTTCACAAATCTTCCCTGCAGATTTACTAAGGGCATAAAAACCTTAACCGGAAGATAAGAACAACATAATTATCATTCTGAAAACAGAAAATGCAGAATTTACCAACATATACGAATAAAAACACTGAGCTCACTGAGCCGAGTAACAGAATGGATATATATATATACATAAATTTCTATGCTTTTGGTGCAGCCGATTGCAACCAAAATAGGAGGTGCACATTTACATGTTATAGCAGTCCTATATACAAAATTTAAACGTTCTGAGGCTAGTCGTTTTTGACTTATGCGAGATGCATACATACATACATACGTACGTTATGTACGCACACACGCTACGAAAACTTCTCTTCAGAATCAATTTTAAATCAGTTTTATAATTTTTTGGGTGTAAAAAGAGTCCTTTATTCTGTTCTTACGTACGAATGTCACTCAAAAACATCGTTAAATTGCGTTCACTAGCGGTCAAAATAGATATTTTCGTTGAAATATGATACCCAAAATTTTTCGCGATTACAATACTTCCTTTTTTCTTCTTACAAGGAAGTAATTAATAAATGTACGGAGAGATATGCTAATCAGCTATTTTTCTATCATGCGATAGTATATATTTGTATAAAATTGTGTACACAGTCATTTTAAGCTTACTTCGGGGATTTGATGCGAGGAATTTGCTGGAATGCGAAAATAAACAAACCATTTGCCCCCGCCCCTGTTTTTAACATGGGTTTCATTTTAAAGTGCTTGTGAGAAAGCAAATTTTAGTATAAAAGCACGTAAAAAATTTCAATTTTTTATATATTTAAATGTATTTGACCTTTTAAATAAATAGATCGTTTAAAAGTGACTAAGAAGCTTTAAAATTAATTGCTAATTTAGTTAAACTTAATAACTCATACTAAAAGTAGAAACTTATATGGCGACGTGTTTCCAATTACCTCATGTTGCTTTTACCTTACCATTGCTTTTATTATGCACGCCATTTGCAGTAAGTGAGAGATATAAAACTATTACCTTCTTCAGTGGATTGTTAAATAGTCAAGATTGTCAAATTTACGCTATCCTATCACTGCATGCATAACACAAACGACCTGGTTAATACTCTCATTGTGAAATAAAAAAACATGTAGTTTATTATTACCAAAGCTTGGCAAATAGCCAGGTAAGTCGATATGTATTTTGACGCAAAATGGAACTTTTTCTGAAGTAACATACCAATTTGTTTTTTCATATTTCGATTCTGCGACTCAAATTATGCCTAAGTATTAAGTTTTGTAAAATTTGGTGCGAAATTTACGGAGAAAGTCAAAAATTTAACTTGGCGAATTTTTTCCAGTTTGCGCCAAGAATAATTCACTTGGAAAACTTCTTAATACATGGCAACCTATTTTCCTATCACTTCGATTGCGCGGAAGCGGGAAAAAAGTCACATGATGCCTATCGTTTTACATTGTGCGTGAGGGAGAAAAAACTCACATCTTTCCTACTTTCAAATAATTTTAGCAAATGCGTAAACCACATTATCGTTATTATCGCTTTCAACAAATGTGCCAAATTTCAAAACGCTCCAATATATAAATTCACATATATCTTCGGAAATTTAAAAAAAAGCTCTAATTTTTTGCAGGTATGCTTAGAAATACATTTACCTTAAGATGATTGTAAAAATTTTATAATATAATTCAAAATATGTTTCCAAAACTTTATAAGAAAATATTTAAAAATACAAATTTAAAAAATAATTTATAAAAAATGGCTGAATTTAATTTGGAGTGAACCTAAATTTCGAACTGTGAAAGAAGGAATCAAGTAAGCCTAATAAAAAAAGAGATATTAATAAATACATACCAAATTGGATTAACACCGAGGAGCTAAACTTTTGAGAGTTCATTTTTTAAAAACTACTCTTGCGATTTTTACAAATCTCGGCGGTTTGGCATAATCTGAGACGTAGAATCGAAATGCGCAAAAAAATTCGCGTGTCATATCAGAAAAGCCCGATTTTGTGTCAAAATACCTATATTAGAACAATGCTATATATAAATCTGATACATATTTTAAGTCGCGTTTTCGAGACATGCAAAACGCAATTCAAATTTCGTCAATCGACACAGTAGAACGGGAATATAACACTGTCCCATTTATTTTTTTGCGCAGTGTACATAATAAAGATGTAAAGTCTATGTCTCTTTGGTAACATAAGCTTTTAAAAGGACTCTTGAAGAATTATCTTCTAACTAAACATAGTGTAAGCTTTTAAGTACCTTTTCTTCGACTACCTATAGGTATAGGCACCTTTTATTCAAGAATAAAATTAACAAATGACCCGACTTGGGTTACAGGAAGCCAGCACTTCTGGCTTAATAGAAATACGTAACGAATAATAATTTCAAGGTATTGTAGATTAGCCTAACGGCTCACAGAATACGTTAATGCGCAGGAAGAGTTCTGGTTTGTAGTAAACCAGCGAAACAAGCCTAATGGCGAGAACACATCAACGCCGCTAACAAAGTAAATAGATAAACCCCACAAAGATATTTCTAACTATTTAAGAAGTACAAAATAAAAGACAAAATAAGAAACGAGAGTCGCTCATCTTACAGTAAAAAGCACACGATAACGAGTAATCGCTTCAGCGAAAATGAATACAATGGGCTCTATTCAGTTGCATGGAAATTAATATTTTAAAATAAACAATTCTCTGTATAAGACATTACAATTTATTATTAATTTGCTAAACGTAAATGAACATTGGGCATGAAAATTTTACAGCACTAAGGTAAAAGATTGATATGGTTTAAAAATTTAATAAACTTTATTTACTTAACTAATGGGGTCGCAATAAAAACCATCAATAAAACCAATAAAAACCATCAGCGACTATTAAATTTTATATAGGTCTATTAAAATCCCTCAATGTGTGCATCGTAAGTCTTTATAGTTCCTACCTAACATAAGAAAATTAAACGGAAAGGAATTAACGTAAAATAATTTTTAAATAGAAAAAATTTCAAAATACAGTGAACTGTCTTTAAAATGATCGCCCGGATTAAATCGATTTTAATCTTCTACGGATGTCATCCTCTTAGGAAGGATGATGTTCACATTTGTTTTATTAATGTTCTCATAAATTCTGACTACTTTTATATATATATATGTCGTCTCCTAAGGAAAGTAGTTCAATGGAAAAAGTTCATTACAACATCTAACTGTAATTTATTTTTATAAAGAATTTCGAAATGTAGAGTCAGAAATTGAGCCGAAGACATTACTAACAACAATATGTAACTGGTTCACAGAACAATCGTTTATATATATATATATATATACGTATATAAATACTGAACCTTCTCTTGGCAACCACATCCCTCAGAGAATTATCTCTGATGATGATCAGTATTTCTGAAAATAGAAATAAACGTCAATATTTAATAACATCCCTCTAAGATATATACGACATAAATAATCTAGGTGGCCGTTTTAGAGAAGGCTGGTTGTATGTAGTTCGTGGCACTTTAAACATATTAATTCATTATTTTTCAGGCAGTCGAGATCAATCCAGATATGATCTTAGAACTCTTGGAAAGGATTTTGAAGAAAATGGTGAGAATGTTTGCCACAATGTTATTAAATGAATTCAGTGTCTAACAAAATGGCAATAAGTCGAATAAATTATAAATCTAAATCTGTCAGAAGCAATCATACGAGTATTAGCTAACTGGAAATGAAATCTTAGTTTACTCAATCGCATTTATGATTTTCTGATGTTAGTTCTTTATTTTCTCGGCAAAACTTTTAAAAAAGTAACAGTTAAAGTCGAAAAAAATTATATTACAAAATATTTTAGGCTAATTTAATTATTTATCAAACCATTACCATTTTCTTTCCATTTTAACTTTAAAACTGTCTTTATAAATAGTCTTTCCAAAAAAATCTGAAACTTTATATACGTTATGCAACATTAGCATGCCTTTCATAAATCGCTCGTCCAGTTTCACTGTTGGTCACTTTCGAAAGGCTGCCAATCAACAAAATACAGAAGCGTAAATTTATATTCAGTGCGCCTTAGGAAATAGCCACCTCTCAGAATGCTGCTATTCGGAGTTTCGGAACAGGTTTAATTTATTTCTTGAATTACAACTTCTTAAGAAACATAGGCATTTGAAATTGATAAATGTATTTTTTGAATATTTAAATCCATATTTCATTTTTTTAATAATATATCCTATTCACACAACTGAAATTATATTCAAATTTTAATTTTAGCAAGCATTAGGCTCAAAAGCGCAATTAAGTGTTCTTAATGGCATATATTCCATAATTCCTTACAGAATCGTCTATTTTTTTATTTTCTATAATTTTTGGATTCTTCCTTATGCTATGTTACGCTAGCATACATTTATTATTTATGTGTTTTCTCTAGTGTTTCCTTCTCTTTAAGAATATCTTTAATTCCTTTTCCTCATAGTGTCGTTATTGTACGTGAGATTAAACTTTAAATTTTTATTTAAAATTATTGAGCTTTATGAAACAAGATTTAAAAGCAGCACACGCCCTTCTAATTAATTCACATCTTCAAATAATTTGTACAGTTAAGCTAATATATTGCTACGGATTTCGTACTTATTTAGGTATTTATTTAGAACTGTAATTAAAATTGTTTTATTTTCCCGTGCAACGCAGACGATTTTTGAAGAGAAAACTAAGTCGGAAAAGTAAAAATAAAAGAGCGCGTGCATTTAATATTTAATAAATAAATATCTCGTAATTGCTGTTGCCATCCACAAAAATCGAGAAAATAGGTTTTACCAGAATATTCTAGTGAATAATTAAAAAGCTTATCAAAGCCGAATTAAAACACTTCAGCTCAGTTGTAACTGTTTTAAGCGAACTGTTGTTTACCAAATGCTGCTATTGATTGTAGCGAATTCGCTGTGAGATTGAATTTATTTATCTGTTTTGAATTGAGTTCTTTTTAACGTTTAAGATATTGTGATATTGTACGAATATCTCTGAGGAAATATTTCAGCATTTTGTTTTATTTCTTGTCAAAAGCATAAATTTTATCAACTTTTTATCGACTTGTGCATTCAATCCATTACGAACCGTACTCACGCAAGAATGTTTAATTTTCCTTATGTATAACTGTTGATTAAGGTGGAATAAGCATTTGCACTTTGGCAGCTGGAGATGTTGGTTCGGTAAAACCATCGAAACTAGTTCTGTGAAAATTTGCAAATATAATGCTGATTTCTGTTGTTTGACTTTCAAATTCTTAAATGTAACTTATGAATTTGAGGAGAGGAACACTGCAGTTACCTTTCGAAGCCCAGTAATCCCTTTTTAAAAGGCAATGATCCAAAGTTAAAAGAAATTGGGAATATTCAATTTTGCTTATTTTCCGCAATGTTACGTGCTCAACAGCGACCGATTTTTGAATACTGATAAATCATTGAAATCCTAGCGAAAAGTTGCTTAGGAGCTTTCCCTATCCGTAACTCTCACTCATAGTCATAACATACATCACTACACATCCTCATTCACATAACAACACTCAACCAATTCGCCTTAAAATGTCCTCCACTAAAACACGACCTTCCTATAGGCAGATAGCTAAAGTGTGTTTTGCCATAGTTTAACAGATTATAATCCGCAATCTTGGTTAAAATAATTTCTTGTTTTACAGGATAAAGATGGTGACGGGATTCTCGTCTACGAAGAATATAAATCTGCTGCCTTGGAAGATTGGGTGTTGATCGAAGCTTTTGGACAGTGTCTGCCAGATTATAACGTAAGCAAATATTCATTTAGATCAGCGTTTTTTCCTAAAGTAATCGCTAGGGCTTTCCTTGGGAATAATGATGAATTGTTTACATGTGCATACATTTTCCATGTTCCTAATTTTACATCGTTAATTAAATTTTAAAAACCTAGGTAAGTTTAATTTTGCCGTTGTAAAAGTCTTTACTGTGATCTTTCCAAAGGTTTTGAGCATTACATTACAATATGCAGACATATAATTATCACCCACTTTATTTGGAAAATGTTATCACTACACGAAACATTTTTTAGCCCATATCGATGCTTTTGAATCCATATGTCACAGGCTGTCGAGAGCAGTGATGATCATCTGTGACTATTGCCTAGCTTTGAATCCTGAAATGTGAAAAACTGAAAGATTTTTACAAGAAAACTGGAAAAATATCCTTCGGAAACCTTTCAAAATATTTTGCGCCATCCTGTACTAATGGTATGCGGTTTGATCTTCTTGTCTCAATTGCACCAGTGACTTGTGGACTGACACTCACAGACAAAAGACTCGGTGACGCTTTCAATTTAATTCCATTTCAGGAGTTCATCTAAATTAAAGGTATCACTTCAATTCGATGATTTTGAATTGATCGGAAGTGATCCTCAATGCCGTAGGTTGCTTGAGAGCAATTGCTTTGTTGGCTATCTGTTTTTTCCCCAGTTTAATTATATTTCAATAGTCTGGGAACAGGTATTCCGTAGACCACCTGGTGACCAACGGATTCGATGTTAACACCGGCTTAATTTAACTATAATTTACTTGTTCGATATAATTTGCATTCCACTTTATTTATTGCATATTTCCGCTCAAAGTGTTTATGAACGTTACCTGCATTATTGTAATTAATTATTCACTGTGAATATCTCACATAATATTTTTTGCTTTTATTTATGTTTTAATTAAACGTTTTCATTTCAGCTTCACTATTCATTTATAGAACGAATGGAAAAACCTTTCTGTGGAAAAAGAAAGACGAAGTAGAAGAAATGTCTGGAAAGCACACTCTACATTTTCTTACAGCTTTTTTTTCCAAAACACTGCGCTAATAAACGCAGAGTACTCTGTGTTTGACCGTCGTTGGTATTTAATGGACTGCGTTCTGTACACATGCTGTCACACACCTTCGCCGTCAACATCACGTATCCGGCTGAGTACTAAGTTTTGAGTTTTTTGTCATGATGTTTCCATTGCTTTCTAACGGATTTTCCTTCCGGTTGGAAGTGGTGACACCAGGTGTTATCCCTTGCCACTATATGCTGCAGAAAGTCGTCATCGTCAGCCGTGTAACGCATCAAATGCTGTAAACTGAGGCCCATTCGCTGTTTGTCGTGGTGGTCAGACTATAGGCGGGGTACCCATTGGCAACAACCTTTTCGATACTTCAGAATGTTGCTGACAATATTGTGAACAGTACCGATGGAAACGTTCAACTCATTTGCAACGTCACGAATGTTTCGACTTCGATTTGCCTTGATTGCCGTGTCAGTGTCCGTAATTAGCTTAACTGTCACAACCTTGTGCGGCTGACCGGGATGCGACAAATCCGTTGTCTCTTGACGACCTTCGCTAAACATCCACGCTCACCTCCACACCGAGAGCTTCGAAACACACGTGTCACCGTAAGAGCAACCATTCTTCAATGAGTCGACCGGCTTACACCCTTCCAGTGTTAAAAAGTTACTTACAGCTCGCTGATCTGTTTTCTTTTTTTTTTTTTGCTGATCTCGCATCCACACCAACCATTTCTGAATGAATGCCAGGTCCTTACGACTGAAGTTAGTACACCTCTCCTTCCGCACATAGGTACATATAGCTTCACTAACGCGTTTGTTTCCCAAAAATCCAGTGCAAACTTTTCGCATGCAGCGCTTCGAGTCACTTTCATTTGAACACGCCTTATATATGCAGTTCGACCTCCAGTCGCTACCAAGTGAAGCTCCAAGCTTATTTAAGAACCTAATTTGCATTTGTGTCTCTTCTCATCTCAGTGACTACAAACTCAGTTTGCATTAATGTTATCAGACATACCCTCAGCTTTGAAATCCCAAGGAGGTGTCGAGCAATAAACAGTAAACAATTACACTGCTGGCCACCCAAACTGCAGCACCAAGAAAGACAAGACATATCACAACAAAATTGATTTAGTAGATAACATGTTGCCCAAGTATCAAATGATTACATTTATAGACTTCTGTTAAGTGTGGTTCCTTCAAGAATTAGTATGCAGAGTAGCCGCCATTGTTGAAGATCACCGCTGCCACACGCCTTGGCATTGATTCAAAGAGACTTTGGATGTGTTCTTGGGGTACAGCAGACCAAGCAGCTTCCACACGTTGCCAAATTTGATCTGGTGTGGTAGTACGGGATGTAATCTGGATCAATCGTTCAGCAACCATGGACCACATGTTTACTATCGGTGAAAGATCCGGAGAGCTAGCCGGCCAGGGAAGCAATTCAATCTGGCGATTGACGAAGAACCCTTGGACAATGCGTGCCACGTGTGGATGCGCATTAGCCTGTTGAAATATGGCTGTGGGCAAGCCCTGAAGGTAAGGAAGGACAACTGGCTCCAACACCTCGGAGATGTAGCGCTGGCTGTTTAAAGTACCGGCAATGCGTACTAGAGGATTGCGAGAGTGATATCCAATACCGCTTCATATCATAATACCCGGTGCAGGACCAGTATGGCGGAGCATAACGCATCTGTTCAGCATCCTCTCTCCACGGTGTCTCCAGACTCGAATCCGACCGTCGTGGTGTTGCAGACAGAAGCGTGACTCGTCAGTAAAGACAATTACATTCCATTCTGCCGCCCATATCCTTCTTTTATCGCACCATTGGCGGCGGAGACGTCTGTGGTCTGCGTCAAGGGTAGACGAAGCAATGGCCGTCTTCCGGAGATACCACTCTGCTGTAAACGGCGTCGAATGGTACGCGGAGACGCCGGATGATACGTTCCAGACTGAATGTGCTATGCTATGGTTGATGATGTGACTGAGCGATCCGTCACTGCCATGCACACATTGTTCCTGCTTACACGTGAAGTGTTGCACTGAGGTGGATGCGATCGAACACGTCGGTCCGTCGTACCCTCGAACGGACACATATCCAAGGTCACATATCCGCATTACAGTTGCTACTACGTGTTTCGTCCAACACGACTACCGATTTCCCTGAAAGATAATCCACACTCTCGGTAGGCCACTATCCTTCCTCTGTCGAACTCCGATACTTGATCAAACGATGATCGCTGTTTACTACGAGGCATAATTGATCGTTTTTTGAAAAAACCACAAGAAAAATAGAAATGCCGAACTTGAAATCGTTGAAACTTCCAAACCTTAAATAGCTCTTTGAAGTGGCGCCACAATCGCGAGTGATGTGCGTCTGCGCTGAAATTCTAACCATTTGCATATCTCACCTCCGCCAATGCATGTTGTAAATTTAATGTTATTTGCATACTTCGTTCAGGGTGTTGCATTTACGGTGGCCAGCAGCGTAAAATTAAATAAGTAGACCTGAAAATAAGACATTAAAGTCTCTAATATCATGAATTAAATGGCAAAGCGCATAGCTTTGCTATGGGCTGCTTCATCTTATCTTTGGGTGCTGTTAAAACCGTTACTCAAACTGTTTCATCCAGGCCGGAATATACTTTAATAATTCTTCCCAATTTCCAACTCAGGGGGGGTTAGATTCTCGTGCTTTTAATCAAGACTATATCACCGTTTTTGAAGTCTTGGTTCAAACTGCACCATTCCGCTACAACCTAGAAAAATACTCAGTACTTCATCGCTTCTAAAGCCCCGTTCACAAGAACAGATTCGACCGGCAGCGAAAACCGGTTCTTCCTGCGTGTCTTATTCACATGGCAAACAAGCATTAACTGGAATTGAAGTTGGACTGGAATTAATAACTCGAATTAACTGAGAATTGGAGGTAGAATTTGCAGGA
>KK122469.1:0-28374 GCA_000611955.2 Stegodyphus mimosarum | reverse complement strand
TTTAGCAGAGCAAATGCGGAGATTTCCCATACTCAGAGTGCGATTCTGCGGCTCACTTCAATTTAGTAAGCAGCATGGCTGACGTACAACTGACTTATAATTCCAGAAATGTCGTTCAAATTAAAACTAACGTTAAGGCGCTCAGACGCGCATATCGGCTTCAACGCGACAAGGAGCTCGGTACCTTTTAAATGACTTTTTTTATTTAAGAACTATTATTTTATATTATTAAATTGTACGACAAAATGATTTTAATTTTTAATAAAGAAATAATTTTTGAATTAATTTAGTAAATTTTTAATAAAATTTTTTTCGCCAGTAATTTTTTAATTTAAATTTTTTCAATAAAATTTTACCAATTAAAATGTCTTTCTTCTCCTACAATTTTCAATGTTCCCCTACCCAGATTTTTTTATTGTATTTATAAGAGTATTCTTAATTATTTCAAATATCGATTTTGCCATTAATGTATCAGTTTATGAGAAGAAAATAAAAGCACATTTTTGTGTAAAATCTCAGAAACAGATATAATTTTTCAGTAATTTGCAAAACCCAGCTTTGTTTCCATAAAGTATATAATTTTAAATAAGCAGTAAAATTGTTAAATAATTTAGTCCACACTTGTATGTGTTTTAGGACTTCAAAGAAAATGCAGACTGAGAAAACGCAGTTTGAAGAATACAAACTGTCTAAATGGTTATTAAAGTCATTTCAAACTCCAAATTTTAATATGAATTTCAAAACATAAATATGTGTAAATAAAACCTACTGTTATTTATTAAATTGTTTAATATAAACATAAATTACAAATCTTTATTTAAAACCTTATTTGGTCAGAAAGATTGCAAAAAAATCATAAAATGCAAGTAGAAATTTTCTTTACCCGTCTTAGGTTTGTGGGAAATACTCGTACAAATGTTTAGAGTATCACAAAGTATTATCAGTAGTTACGCTTCAAACTATTAAGAACGTTAAACACAACGCAATGGAAAGCGCATCTGCAGAGAAAGTTAACTCGGAAATACCTCGATCTCACGCTGAACTAATAACTCGCAGCAATAACAAATCATATACGTTACGTTAAAAATACGTTATAAATTTTCATTTAATATTTTTTTCTCCACTGTGTCTTGTGGTGCAAACAATAGTATTCTGAGAGTCTCAGTTTATTTAACGAAAATATTTGCAAAAATTCGTTTCAACTCAATATTTGAAAAAAAAATCTAATCCTCTATAAATCAAAATCTTGACACGACATCCACAAGCAATGTATGTACAAAGTTTGAATTCGATATCTTGTCGGGAAACAATTTAAAAATCGATGACCATCTTTTAACCACAGCGACAAGCAGCAAGAATGAGCTAAATAAAAGCTTATAATAATAATTATAAAGCAGAAATTTTTGAGGAACCAATTGCGAAAGTACCGATTACGAAATTAACAACAGAAAACAATGTTAAAAATGTTAAAAATGTGTTAACCGTATTAGAAATCAGCTAATTCGCACAGTGGCTTATGTGTAAAGGGAAGGAACACGATAGACTTCTGAAAGGTTCCTAAAAACGAAACTCCTTATATCCTTTTTCGCCTCTTGTAACGGCAGCTGTGCGAACGAGCGTTGCGTGTGAACGAGGCTTAAAAGTGTTTACACATCATTTGCAAATTCCTCCATCGATCACTGTAGATTAACTACTCTTGAATTAAGTTATGTTCTGGAAGAGCATTTAAAACCGTTCCTATTAGAAAGTGTCCTGTACTATTGTTATTTTTATGGGTATTGAGAATTTTGGGCCAATGCGTTGCGAAGTATGCTTGATAAAATGCACAGTTGCCAAATTTTTATATTTTGCTTTTGTAAACAGATAAACTAATTCTATCTCACAGCGAAATCGCTACAATCAATAACAGCATTAGGTAAACAAGTATCACTCCGCTTTAAACAGCTACAACTAAAACTGAGATGAGGTGTTTATATTCGGCTTTTATAAGCTTTTGAATTAGCACCAGATCATTCTTTTACTTTCTTGACTTTCCTGGATTACATAAGCAATTACGAGATATATATTTATTAAATATTAAAACACGCGCTCTTGTATTTTTACTTTTCCGGCTCAGCTTTCTTTTACAATTCGTCACGCGCTGCATTGCACTGAAAAATGAAACAACTTTAATTACAATTATAAATAAATAGCCAAATAAATATGAAATCAGTAATATTGCCCTCTTCCCAAGGACTGCACGTCCCAGGCAGTCCAATCCTTTGACAGAAAGCCAACTTACAACTAAGGCATCAATGCAATAATAAACATTACATTATTAAAATAACAAAATAAACAATAATTACAATAAGTAACTTTCAGCAAATCGAATACTATCAAATGCTAAATACAATTTAAATATTATCATTACAAATACTATCAAATACAAATACTGTCAAATACTAAATACAAAAGACCATGGTCTTATACTATTTACATTATTATTTACAATTATATATACTACGTAATATGGCCATAGTAATGAGCTAACCTGTCGTAATGGACGACTTTAGGCTCAAACTTTGATGACTTACGGATACAAACCACGACGCCGTTCAGCTGTAAGTCCTTTAGGTTTGTATAAGGAACGTCCGAAGGTTACTGTAGTTTCGGAGAAAGTACTTTTCTACGAGTCGGATTCTATAACCACACCTTGTCTCCTTCGTTGAAAAGATGTCCAGTAGCCCTCGTGTCGTAGCTAGTCTTCATCTTCTCCGTCGCCCTTGCAAAGTGGTCCATCACTTCAAACCGGGCATAGAGATCTTGAATGTATTCGTCAGGCGATGAAGGCACATCTGGAGGGCGACCAAACAAAAGATCACATGGCAGACGAAGGTCACGACCCAAGAGCATCTGAGATGGGGAATAGCCGTAGTCTCGTGGACAGCACAGCGGTAATCCAGGAAAAAACAGTGGGAACTTCTTGTCCCAGTCCTGTTGGTTTCTGGAAACCACTAATGAGAGGTTATTGAGAATGTTTCGATTAAACCTCTCTACCATGCCGTCCGACAGGGGATGTAAAGGCGTCGTTTGGGTTTTGTCAATGCCGAGTAGCTTGCAGAGTTCTTTGATTACTGGTGAGGCAAAATTCCTTCCCTGATCTGAATATAACTGAAGAGGCACTTCAAACCTGGAAATTCAGTGCCGTATCATCATTTCTACTACTGTGACAGCCTCTTGATCACGAATAGGGTTCGCTTCAGGCCACTTGATGAAGTAATCAATGACAACGAGGAAGTATTTCTTGCCATCAGCCAGAGGTGCTAAGATGTCAAAGGCGATACTTCAAAGGGGCTCCTATATTGTAACGTTGCAACGTGCCTCGGTAGCGTTTCTTCGGTCCTTTTCCGACCTGCACAGACATCGCAAGATCGGCATCACATTCGCACGTCATCCTGTGCATTAACCCACTAGAAATGCTCCCGAACTCTCTGCGATGTCTTCATTATTCCGAAGTGACCTCCTGTAGGGCTGCTATGCAGTTCTTTAAGGATATCCGGGATCTTGGGAGTAGCAGCTGCCATCGTAATGTCTTTCCTTCATCCGATTCGAATTTCCGGTACAGGTAGGTTTTCTGTTTGAGGTCTCCATTAAATCAATTATGGGTTTAATGGATGACCGAGAAAAGACTGTTTTAATCAATTATAGGTTTCTTCCAGCTGGTCTTTCTGATTTCCATGTCACTCCATGGGTCTGGATCAGCTGATGTTGATGTTGTAATTTGTCGTGCCACTGGATCAATCAGTTGGTATTTAGCTTGAAAAATATCGGCAGGTTTTTGGGCAAGGTCTTCTAGACAAGGCTTCAGCGTTTCCGTGCGATGACAGATAGTGATGTTATATTCCTGGAGTCTCTATATCCACCTGGCTATCTGACACTCAGGATTCTTGAAATTTAAGAGCCAGCCCAAAGATGAACGATCCGTGCGGAGCAGGAATTTTCTGCCGTATAGATAATGAAGGAAATGTTCTATTTCTTTGACTATGGCGAGCAACTCATCCCTGGGTTGCTCGCCAACACAGTAATTCCTCTCCGGTTTAGACCGACACTTGCTCCAGGAAGCCATTACACGTTCTTGTCCCTCTATTTCTTGGGACAAAACAGCGCCGACACTTTCATTACTCGCGTCCGTGTCGAGAATAAATGGTCTATCGAATTGAGATACGTTAGGATTGGAGCAGAAGTTAAAGCTTCCTTCAAGTTCTTAAATGTATCCTCATATTCTTTTGTCGTCACGAACTTTTGCTTACTTTCTGTCAACATGTGAAGGGGTCTTGCGATGGAAGAAAAATCCTGCACAAAGCTCCTATAGTAAGTGCGAAGTCCTAGAAAGCTTCTGAGCTGGTGGACGTTTTCGGGACGTCTCCAGTATTTAACTGCTGCGAACTTCAGGATCCGTGCGCACACCTTCAAATGACATGTCCCAGGTAAGTCACTTCCTGCCTGAATAATTTGCACTTAGCTGGACTGAACTTTAGATTGGCTTCTTTCAGTTTCTGAAGCACCTTTCTAAGATTTTCGAAATGTTCTTCGAAACTCTTCCCGACGATGATGATGTCATTCAGGTATATCAGACAGGCTTCGTAGGAAAGACCTTTTAAAAGTCTCCATTAGGCGTTCGAATGTAGCCGGCGCATTACATAGTCCAAATGGCATTACCTTGAATTGGCAAAGTCCTTGTCCTAAATTCCGTCTGTTCTCGGTCATCAGGATGTATTTCTACCTACCAAATGACATTGCTTTAAATCAAATGTGGAGAACCACTTGCTTCCAGAAAGAGGGTCCAGAATGTCATCAATTCTAGGAAGAGGGTAAGTGTCTTTCTACATAATCTCGTTCAGCCGGCGATAGTGTACCCAAAATATGGTTGACACGTCTTTCTTCTTCACCAGGACGATGGGAGATGCCTAGGGACTTGCTGAAATCTCGATGACATTGCTTTCTTGCATGTCCTTTAACAGTGTTCGTACATCTTCCTTTTTCGCAATCGGCAGACGTCTTGGATATTGCTTGATTGGTGGATGATCGCCAGTATCTATTTTATGTTGACTGAAACTGGTTTGACCCATGTCAGAAGACGAGCGGGAGAAAACATCTTAAAGATCTTTAATGACACGCTCGGCAGCATTCCTTTCTTCATCGTTTAACTACGCATTCTGCAATAACTCCGATGTAATGTTCTCTGAAGACACGGTTTCTGGAATGTTACTTTTTCTTTCAACTCTGGTTACTGGAACGTTACTTTTTCTTTCAACTCTGGTTACTGGAATACATTCTGCAACCATTTCACCTTTCCTAATAAGTCTCGCCTTGTCAGTGACATTGGCAACTCTCACCGGGATAACGGTCCCCGATAGGTCGACGAGTGCTGAGGCTATTAATACTCCTTTAGGGCTATTACAATTCTTGGGATATTCAATGATGCCGTAGCGGAATTGAAGAAATTGTGGGACTTGGAATTCATGGGTATTGTTGAGAATAACGAAAAGAATTCTACTGATTTAGAAATTATAAATGACTTCCAAAATAATTTGAAATTTAAAAATGACCGTTATGAGGCAAAATTACTATGGAACAAATTTCGCGATTTATTAAGAAACAATCTTGAAGTGGCAGAAAGAAGATTCGCTGGTCTAAAAAATAAATTTAAGTGTAATGAAATGTTATTTGAAGAATACAACAATATTCTCAGGGCACATTTAGGGATTGTAGAGGTATGCCCTGAAAACAGCTCGACATGTAATTCTTATTACATGCCTCACCATCCTGTAATTAGAGACGACAAAACAACAACAAAGGTACGCATCGTTTACGATGCTTCTTCAAAATCAAATGATGCTCTTTCTCTTAATGACTGTCTTCACCCAGGGCCAAATCTACATCCAAATATTTTGGATATTATTTTGAAATTCCGTGAAAACAGGATCGCCTTTTCGGCAGATATCGAAAAGGCATTCCTTCAAATATCAATCGCAGAAGAAGACAGAGACTATCTGGGGTTCCTTTATTTTAAAAACCTCGATAGAAAAGAAAATATAATTTCATAGAAAATGACAAGAGCAACCTTTGGTGTAACTTGCAATCCTTTCATACTTGCCTGTACAATAAAACATCACATTGATAAGTACAAAAATTCTAACTTTAAGACTTTTGAAATGCTTAATTTAAATCTTTATGTGGACGACTTATTTTCTGGAGCAACAACTGTTGAAGAAGCTCTTAACTTATCAAATGAAGCTGTTAAAATTCTTGCTGAAGGAGGTCTTAATCTAAGGAAATTCGAAACCAATTCCCTAGAGCTTAAGCAGAAATGGCTTGAGGAAAAGTTGATCTCTCTCAATAATGACACTCCATGTACATAATTAAAGGTACTAGGTTTAATATGGAACAATGATGAAGATGTCTTAGGACTAGAATTAAAACACTTACTGTCTTACATGAACACAGACTGTACCAAACGTAATGTATTAAAAATAGCAGCCAAAATGTTTGATTTATCTGGATTTATCGCACACTTTGTAATTCGAATTAAATGTTTATTGCAACAGCTATGGCTTCAAGGGGTGACTTCGGATGATGTATTTTCTGGAGAACTCGAAAATGACTGGAAAAGATGGCTCTCCGAAATAAAAGAACTTAAAATGTTGAAAATTCCCAGATATTATTTTCATGTACCAAATTTGGACATGGGCACTGTTCATTTGCACATTTTTAGTGATGCTAATCCGAATGCATATGGCTCAGTCGCATACCTGAGATATAGAACTGATGAACATAAATTTGAAACTACTTTTGTTTTGGCAAAATCACGTGTTGCACCATTAAAAAAATTAACGCTTCCTCGCCTTGAATTGATGAGAGCATTGGTGGGTGCTAGGGTTGCCAACTACTTGAAAAATGTTCTACATGTTTCAAATGTCATTTTATGGTCAGATTCGGAAATAGTTCTACATTGGATTAAAAGTAGAGCTAAAAAATGGAAACCTTTCATTGCTGAAAGAATTTCAGAAATACATGAAATTTCAGATCCTTGGGCATGGAGACACTGCGAAGGAAAACTCAACCCCGCAGACATAATAACGAAGGGTTGTTCTGCAAAAGAACTGATAGATTTTCCGAAATGGTGGCATGGCCCTGGATTTCTTTCGTTACCTGAAAGTCAATGGCCAAAATCTAAACTATCAACACCAAAATTATGTGATGTATCAGAAGAATCTCGAAATTCAGAAGCTATCCTGGCTTGTGTGATCAAAACAGACAAAACTGATAAAGTTCCACTCATGAATTTGACAAAATTTAGTTCCTTGAAAATTATTTATCATGTGACTGCCTGGATTTTTAGATTTCTGTCAAATTTAAAAACAAAAAAGGAAGACAGAAAATTTGCAGAAATTTCAGCAGAAGAAATCAGTAAATCTGAAACCTTTTGGTTAAAACAAGCTCAAGAAGATAGTTCCCCGAAGTTATAAGGTCCCTAAGAGAAAACAAACACATTCCAAAAAATTCAAAATTGTTCGACTTAAATCCCATATTATCAGATGAAGGTCTACTTTTGGCACGAGGTCGGTTACAAAAGTCAAGCCTACTATTCAACAACAAACATCAAATTGTAATTCCCTCAAAACATAGATTAAGTGAATTAATAATACGAGATGCTCATGAAAGGGTTTTCCATGCGGGGATATCTGATACTCTAGTGCATATACGTGAAACATTCTGGCTCTTAAGAGGAAAACAATGCGTCAAATCTATCCTAAGTAAATGCGTAATATGCAAAAAATATAATGTACATCCTGGACAACAAGTCACTGCACCTCTTCCAGCGGATAGAGTTAACGAATCTCCGCCTTTCGCAATTTGTGGCCTTGATTTTGCAGGTCCTTTGTATGTAAAAGGAAATGACAGCAAATATTACATTTTATTGTTCACTTGCGCCACTACAAGAGCTATTGCCCTAGAGCTCGTAAAAGGCATGAGCACTCAAGAATTTTTACTTGCATTTCGCAGGTTCGTTTCCCGAAGAGGTTTGTGTTCCACTGTGTACTCGGACAATGCTAGAACATTTAAAAGAGCCGAACTTAAATTGAAGCAAATGTGGAAAGTGATTAACCACCCTGAAATTAAAAAATTTTATGCTTCGCATGGAATCACATGGAAATACATTGTATAGCGTGCTGCCTGGTGGGGCGGTTTTTATGAACGTTTAGTTCGCAGTGTTAAAACTAGTTTGAGAAAGAACATTGGGAAATCATCTTTGACTCAAAGTGAATTAGAAACACTTTTGCTTGAAATAGAAGCGATGATAAACTCGCGCCCATTAACATATGTTTTTTCTGATCTTGAAGAGCCTTCTGCACTTACTCCAGCACACCTGTTGATTGGTAAACGACTCTTGAGTTTACCAACTATAAAGAAGAATTACTTGAATTTACCAGGTTCCAGAGAAGCAATGTTAAAACGCTTCCTTACACGAAAAAATCTACTAAATCACTTTTGGAGTAGATGGAAAAAAGAATAGCTCTTGTGCTTGAGATCTGCTCATTATACCGGACAGAAAAAACCATCCGCATTCAAGACAAATGATATCGTGCTTGTTCACGATGAAAACTTATTTAGAAGCTGGTGGAAATTAGGAAGAATAACCAAACTTTTATCGGTAGAGATGGAATGATCAGATCGTGTGAAGTGAAAACGGTAATTCGGTAATCAAACGTCCTGTGCAACTATTGTATAATTTAGAAATTGATGTCAATAGTTGTCAATAGTTGTAATAATCAGTGAGTGATCCAAAATAGATTAAATGACTGATAAACTGACGATAGACATTAAAAAAAACTTTTCATCCATACATTTTATCATTTTCCTTGGTTTAATGATTTGTGTTCATCTTAAGAAATGTTAATTTTAAAAGTTTTTTTTTTATAGTTTCAGGAAACTTTTGTCTTATTTATAAGAAATTATTGATATAATGTGACCTGTATATGTAAGTAATTTATTTGTTTCTTATTGTTATATTATGATTGTAATAGTTAGTTAAGGTTTGTGATGAAACTATCGTTCATCGGGGGGGGGGAGTTTAATGAAACATTTTCGTTTTCCCTTCCGATGGAATGAAATTTTGTTTACTGTTTATCTTGTCTGTCGCCGATGAGGTCACATGAGCATCGGCAGATAGGAATGATGGGAATTTTCCCTTTTCAGTTGGACTTGTTTTTTTTCTTGAAAAACGTTCATCGTACTTGTGCAATGCATAATCTGGAATATATAAGCATTAATAAATCATTCTTTGAAATTAAAAGTCTAAATTTTTTCAAAATACAATAAGTGTATATTTAAAAGTTAATTAGAGAGATTTGCGCTGCAAATAAATGCATTGTGGGCTGCCGAACTGACAGCGACTGCGCGTCAGCAGAAGCTTGCGTACTTAATATCTGCACAAATCCGTGCCAAAGCTCAACAGCCTGTGGTACTAATACACTATGTAAGGTCCACCAGCACCGTCAACAATGTACATGTGCACCAGGTAAGACACTTATTCGTAAGGCATTATTTGGCTTTTCAAAATTTTTAACCTTATTTGAAAATCCCCTCTTTTGATGATTTAATTTCTGTTCTTTGAGGATGTGGCGGTACAGGCGTTATTTTGACTATGAACTCAGTAAATTCCTTGATCCTGAGTTTGGATTGGCGGAGAGTGCTGGAATGTGGATTTTCGTTTTCTGAGGAAATTCCAGCATGAGTTATCTTCTAAGTTTTTCATTTTTAAATTCCATTTTTCATTTCTGTAATTGGTAATTTCATTTTTTATTTTTCTTGTCAGTAGATTTATTTCACTTTTAGTGGCAGGATACCAGGTGCGATTGCAGAGCTTTCTCAACATATTTCGTTCGGAAATAATTTTTCTGATGCTCTGGGTTAGGGCTCCGTAATCACAGGAAGTGATCGTCTCTGTAGTAGCTTGCTTAACAAAGTTTTGAATAGTCTCTGTGAAAGTAATTGCAGCCGATTCCATGTTGACGGAAAAACGCAATTTTCCATAGTTGATTGCAGTCGAGATAGCGATATTATGAAGTAGATTCCAGTCTATGAGTTTCTTGATTTGGGTATCATCGGATTTATAATATCCTAAACGGGCAAGCACAGGTACATGATCAGAGAATAACTCCGTTAGAGCTTCCATAGACATGGGGAAATGGTAATTTGATAGAAAATAGTCCAGAATGTTCGGGCGTCTGTTGATGATATTAGGTCGGTTCGTCAGGAATATACATAAAAATAGGATGATTTTCTACAAAGTCTCTTATGACGCGTCCATTTGGGTTTCCGGAATTGCAGCCCCTGCCGATGTGCTTAAAGTTAAAGTCACCGCCTATAATAGTAGGTGCCTGAGAGTCCAGATAGGTTGGAAGTTCAGCAATATCAATTTTGTTGTCGGGGGGTTATAAAAAGCAGAGACCCTGGTATTGCCAAATTTGGGAATATGAACATTTATACATACAAGTTCATGGCCTTTTAAGTTGCCAGTAGAAATTAGTCCTGAATTGAGAGAACGTTTCGCATAAATAATTACACTACTGCCGTGATGCCTAACTCTGTCACAACTGTAGGAAAAGTAGTTTGCCAATTTTGATGCCGTGCCTTGAAAGTGCGTGAGTTTCAGTAATTATGCAGATTTGGTGTCATGACGTTCTAAAAAATCATGCAGCTCGTGGGGCTTGGAAGTAAGATTTTGTGCATTCCACAATGCCACTGAGATAGGCACAAACTGATTTTGTGAATTATTCATAATTGCAGGTATTAGGCATGGCTGGTTTTTGAATTGATTCATTATTAATATAAGTTGCAGTATCTTTCTGCATGAATATTGCAGCTGTGAGGGGGACTGTGAGTGATTTGGACTCTTCAAGCTTAGCAGACAGTTCTTATATTTCCTGAGAGAGGTTCTCCTTGGATTGTGTACTGTTTGTCATAACTCGTTCGGAGTATAGCTTGTTATTCGAGGAGGAATTTTTCTCTTTCATAAAGCAAGAACAAACACGAAATGAGGCCGTGTGACCTAAACCACAGTTTGCACAGCTAACAGGCTCAGAGGGTGAATTTGGGCAGTTTCGAGACTCGTTTTCCTGTTCGCACATTACACACCACGCAGGGAAATGTCAGTGGGCTTGTGAGTGATGGAAAAAGTGGCAACTGTAACACTGCAAGGGGTCTTTTCTGCTCTTGTATCTCTCAACCTTGATATGCAACCGTAGTGGGTATTGAAGGTGAAGGATTGATCAAGAATGTCCATTTCTGGATAGAGTATAGTGGCATGCGTTGAATATTATTTCCACGCTTCCGGCTGAATTGGGACACGCGTAACACTTGGTAGTCAAGCTCTGTGAGTGCTTCGCCACTTCAACAGGATCGTAGTATGTGGGAATGCTGCGAATAAGTACTTTAATATGCTTGTCGTCAGGGAGCATATGAGTGTAGTACTTGATTTTCTTTGAGTCCAAGAGACTCGTTACCTAGTGATGTAATATATCAGATTCGAAGACTTTGATTTCGAAATCAAAATCGCCTCTCATTATGACTTTCCAATCCAACTTCTCTTTTTCCAGTAATTAATTTAACTGCTTTCATGTGAAGTTAGGATCTTGGATTATAATCGGATGAATTTTCGAGTTTCCCTTTGGATACTGAAATCTTGCAGTGCCTGCTGACCCGCTTGCATACTCTTCCGGAGGTTTCTCATTCTTCCAGAGCACTGCTTTGACCGGAATAGTTTGACTGGCTGAGGATTTGGCGCAGGGATGCTATCCTGTGTTTTAGGCGTCTGCGCGGCTCCGATTGATAGAACCTTTGCAGCGTTTTCCGATAGTTTCGGCGTTTTAGCTTTCGATTTGTTATTTTTCTTTTTAGCTGGTTGCTTGACAGGAGGAGAATTCTCTGCTGAATGGGCGATATCTTCCGCATCGTCGTCAAGAGCTGAGAACTTGTTTTGATGCACATTCTAAGACGGTCCAAAGTTTTCGCTGATAGGACTGCGAGGTCTCTTGTAACGCATTTGCTTGTAATCGCTAGAGTCCATATCCTCCGATTTAGATGTTTCTTTCGTGAGGGGTGAAAAATCTCCTGGTTTTAGAGCAGGCATGGAAGATTGAGCCTCATCAGCCATAAGAGCCATCATATTAGAAAGGATACGGAAAGCTGAGTCGTCGTCAGGAGAGGCAGACTCATTATGCTTGAGCTCGGATAATCTGCGAAATTCACTGATGATATGTTGGATGAAAGTCATCTTGCAGGCAGGAATAATGCTGTAATTATAAAACCGAGATGCAGTAGTAGGAATTAAGCTTAAAGTTCAGACGGCCTAAGTGACTGCTTCTGAAAGGTAGTAAAACTGAATGAACTAAAATACAAGCAGTAAGAGAAACAGACGGCCTACTTTTACAGCTTCTGCGATCAGGATGATGAGCCCAAAATGAGAGAGAGACGTCAGTGAGAGAGACATTAGGCATTGAGTCACGTGACTACATAATTTGTCCGATTAATATAAGCTGCATAATTTGTCCGATTTGAGTTTGGCAAAAGTAGCCTTATTTATGATTATAAACGTTAAAATGAACCTTATTATGGAAGTATTTATACGTTTGAAGAGTTTAAACTGTCCTTAATCTTCATTAACACAAATAAACGTTGCGAAGATAGTAGTAATCGCTCGAAAAACAGTTTCCGGGAATATAAGGCGTGGTCATCATATGATATGTGTTGGCCAATAGCTATTGATAGAAACGCTGAGACCACGAACTAAGTATTAACGCAGTATTTACGCATAAGGAAAACAAAGTCCTATCTTTGTAAAAGGAAATACCGAGAAAACATTGATTAAATAGTGTAGCGATCTCGTCGAAATGTATTTCTTAAAAGGCGGGCCTCGGAGGAGGACAACGGAGAACAGGTGGTGATGCGTCTCGGAGAGGAGAAAGCAGACAGACCTCGCCAGAATACACTAAATCTGGATTTGATGTTGTTAGGTACGCAGTAAAACGCTCCTGTAAGTTTCGATTTAGGAATGCTGTAATATTATTCCTGCGCGTTAAGAAACTTGTGTAAAATAAATTCTAATTTGAATGTGGATAAGTTTCTTCTTACTTTATAAAATTTAATCATGCATTCAAATATATATTTGGTAGTAAAATCACCTAAAAATATTAAATATAAGTAAAAATATGTGCGCAAAGTCCATAAGCTTTGTCAGCGTCAAAGTTTTATCTTTAATAAAGTTTTAGCACTGTTGGGTAAAATAGGTCTTGAATAATAGCGAAAGTATAAATTCCTTCAAATATAATATGCACACTATAAGCGTTATGGTGTATAGTTCGTGGTCTTTTCACAACATGGTCTTCATTGGGATCGTAATTCGTGAGTTCTCTAATAGCTGAATACGGTGAATTTTTCATGCTTTCAAAGAAGTTGTGCGCTGAGACGAGGATCTGGACATGAATAGGTAAGATATTTATTTCCTTGTGAATTTTAATTTCTCATAAATCAAGGCGCGTCCGTAATGCTTCTCAGGATCTTGTTTTGAAGTACATTAATTTTTGATGCTCAGATATACTTGCAGTGGCCCAGGCCGGAACTGCATGCAGGATAATTGGTCGGATTAGAATGATGTAGAGGGTTCTTTTGGTACGCAGATTTAACTTTGATTTTCTTCCGATGAGGGAGTAGAGGGCCATCAATGCAGCATTTTCTTTATTTGTGATATACTGGATATGGTCTTTAAAATTGAGTAAATTATCAACATACACCCCCAGATATTGATAGGAATTTGCCACCGGAACGGGGGAATTATAAACGCTGATATTATAGTTAACCGGAAAATTTTCTATATTTTCGAAAGAGTACAACACAGCATTCCGTAGCATTTAAATTGATTTTCCAGTCATCGCAGTATTTAATTATAATGTTAGCTTTAGTTGAAGTTTGTCAATAGTATTCTGCGGATTTCTTGAACTAGTGAGAATCACTGTGTCGTCGGCATATTTGAGAATCTTGGAATATAATGGAACTGTCATATCGTTGATAAATATATTGAAGTACTTTGGTCCTAAAATCGAGCCACGGAAGATGGTTTTTCTGGATGAGAGGATGTCTCCGCATCGAACTCGAAAAGTTCGTCTATAAAGGTTGTTACCCCAGCAGTTCCCACTGCAGAGAGTGCCGATTCGAACGATATTTTCGCCTCCACTCTAAAATGCTTAATTGACATATTCCGCGACCCTGCGGTAGATAAGCATATGCTTCTACTAGCTTTCCAAAATGCTATGTCTAAACTTAGGCAGGCTGATGTCTCAATGAGAGCATTTTATTTATATCAGAGCTATATGGAGCTTACAGCCTGATCTGGCTAAATATTCGGCCCATGTTTTCTGATATAATTGCAGAACCTATCAATAACGGACTAAAACGCAACCGTTCAAATGAACAATATGTGTTAAATAAAAGCACACTATCGATGTGCCCATGGAATACAAACGGACTGTACAATAAGATCCATGAAGTCCGAGATTTTATTGCAGAGCCCGATCTTGACGTGTTTTTAGTCAAAGAGACTCATCTTACGCCAGGGCGAACTCCCCAAATTTGGAATTCTGTCATTTACCCGACTGACAGGCTATGCTTTCATGTCGTATATGTTTAAACATATGGCAGACAAGAACGTGGGGGCACCGGCATCCATGTGGAACGATCAATAAGGCATCACATGATACCTCCCCCTGATCTGGAACATTTGGAAGCTAATATTTTACAAATTTATATTCAAAATTCACCCCCCACTGGTTTTTCGGCATACGTTCTCCCACAAGGAGCTGCTCGTGGGAGGAGTATTTTTTTGTCAGTGACTCTGATAAACATTTAACTATTTAAAATCAACGAATCATTGCTGGTGATCTAAGTTCACGCCATACCGCTTGGTTTTGTCCTAGTAGGAGCAGATTTGGCATTAAACTAAATTTTTGGGCTCAGAGCTCTCATGTACAGATCATATCTCCTACTGCCCCGACTTACCACCCTGTTAGAGTGTCCCCCGCAGTTCTTGCCTGATCTGGCTGCTTTTTATAATCTTCATTTTTAGTATGGAATTAAAGGGATTTAGAGCTTGGATTCTGATCACTAGCCCGGTTTGATCTGCCTAGAATATTCAGAATCGATACTCAAAATTACAAGAGCAAGGTCTCAACAAATTTGGGCGATTTTCGGTTTATTTTGGAACGCACAGTTAGCCCCCTATCAAAATTTCCAGCAATGCGGACTTTGACAGCTGTATCAAAAATTTGGAGTCTATTAAAAGGAGCGAGAGTTGCGGCTTCGAAACCTATCACTCAGCCGATCGCTAGGCTCCCGCCTATAACTAAATCCAAAATTAAGAAACGAGACTACAGGCGAAAACTTTTGCAGAGAACATACGATCTCAGTATCCGTGCTCAATTTCGCAGACTACAGAACAAGATTAAGTCTGAAACTCGCTTGTTAAAATAAGGGGAGTGGAAGCACTACATTGAGTCTCTAACGACTGACGATGGATCGGTTTGGCTCACAGCCGCTTAATTCCGCAAACAGTTTTAACGCATTCCGCCCCTTCAAACGACCGATGACGCACAGATGCCATACACAGTTACTGAAAAGGCTGAAGCTTTAGCTGACGGCCTGACAACACAATTCACTCCAAATAACGACGCCTACTGTAACAGCCTAATTACACACTGGTGTATACACTCACGTGTTGAACAATTTTTATGACAGTCTATCACGCCTGATCGCAGGCCTACTTATCCTACATAGTGCTGGATTTTATTAGCAAAATGAAACCCCCAAAAGCACCTGGCATAGATTCAATTTCGAATCGCATGATAAAAAAATTTCCCCGTAATGTTTGTTGTATGGATTACTGTCCTGATTAATTTAATGCTTAAAAAATGTTGTTTTCCTGACTGTTGGAAAAGTGCCGCAGTCATTCCTATTCCCAAATCGGGAAAATATTTAAATCTCCCCGTCAATTACAGGCCAATTAACCTTTATCCCCTCTCTCAAAAATTTATGAATTTGTTTTACTTAACCGTCTGAATGAATCGAAATTTAATAATCCCGGAACAATTTGGCTTCCGGCCTCAACACTCCACGGTAAACCAGTTACTCCGTGTATTCATTCACGATTGCTATCGTAAACGACAGAAAATTGGAATTGTCTATCTTGACATGGCCAAAGCCTTTGATAGGACTTAGCACGATGTGCTTATTTAGAAGCTCATGCGGCTTGTTTTTCGGCTCATTAAAATTCTTAACTCGTATCTGATAGGTAGATTCTTTCGGGTGCGAGCTAATCACGAATAGTCAACCCCGCGCCCAATGTATGCCGGTATAGCACAGGATAATCTGATCTCACCTCAAACGTTCAAAATTTTTGTTAACGACGTTCCTAAAGCTCCAAATGTCGATCTTGGTTTATATACAGACGACACTGCCATCATATCACAACATTATAACATCTCCGTGGTAATTTCTGCATTGCAAGATTATCTTTCACACCTAGAGCTCTGGCTCGGTCTCTGGAAAATCGAAATTAATGTCGCAAAATGTGCTTGCACTTTATTCATGCAAAGAGCACACCCAAATTTACCTAACATGAAACTCTTCGAATAACCAATTCCCTGGGTTCCTTCTTTATAAGTATCTAGGAGCAATACTTGATTCAAAATTAACTTGGCAACCTCACATTCAAAAAATAAATTACAATGC
Source organism: Stegodyphus mimosarum (assembly GCA_000611955.2). NCBI lineage: Eukaryota > Metazoa > Arthropoda > Arachnida > Araneae > Eresidae > Stegodyphus > Stegodyphus mimosarum. Next base: position 11,550 of record KK122469.1, on the reverse strand, counting down.
GAATGTTGTCAAATCCTAATTACTACCTTTTTTCCCCAGAAAAAGCGACTTGTCTGCAAATAACAACATCTTGCTCTATAAATCTATGCTACGGCCAATTTTGACGTATGCAAGCCCCGTATGGGGGGCGCAGCTGCAATTACTAACAGTAAACATGTCCAAATTTTACAAAATATTACGTAAGGCAAATTTGTAAAGCTCCTTGGTATGTAACGAGGATATTTATAATGCAGCCAAAATTTTCCTAATTAGTCGCTTTATACAGCGACTTTGGTTAACTTTTTCAAAAAGTGTCCTTCTATCGGAAACCCCCTTCACCATACACTGTCTATCTAACCTCCGGGAATTGCGTCATCAAGAGAGAGACCAAGAACAACTGTGGAAAGCAAATATAATGCGTTACCTTTTCCAAAGAGGCCTTATTATGGAGACGAGGCGCCTCGAGGTTCTCACTCTTCTCGTTCACAGCAACCGCCGCCTTAAAAGCTTAGAGTTCCAACGATTTTCACCTTTCTTATCGAAGTCGAGCAAATGTAGCGCCATCTAGGAGTCACTGGTGAAGTTTTTGAGGTGATGTATAGCAATTATTGAAAAGCTATAGGCATGGTATATCTGTTATGAAATTAATGCAGTTGAGCACTTATTGAGAAAGAACAGCTATTTAAAACAATGCAGAACTGGGATAAATTAGTAAATAAATACGATTAAAATTCTACTGAGATAGGCTGCATCGGCCAATCAGGAAATTTTCCAAGTCACGTGAGAGTAAAATACTATTTACAGCATAAGTTTTTTAAAAAAATATTAAATATTAAATAATTTTTGCAATAATAAAATTTCTGGGCTAAATAATCATGAAAATAAAGTACGAAAATAGTAGACTATGTCTTGAATTGTAATAAACCCAAGTAATAGTCCATTTTTTGCTTTACCAGCCGTAGTGAAGTTCAAATATATAAACATATTTACAAATGATGCAACGTTATCTCCAGTATACTGACAAGAGCACTCATGACAACTCCTCGTTGGTAGTTGCTTAACCTTCTTTTGCATTTATATATCATTGTTTTACTCCTTCTTGCACCTGTGTATTTTTATCTATGTAAATATCATTGTTGGAATTCTGTAGCATCTTTTGAACTTTTATTCGTTTATAGTCAAGTTTTTGCCTCGTTTTTGCCTTCTTTCAATGTCAATGAATAGCTTTCTCCGCTGTTCTGGTCTTGTCACTTCTTTTGCGATGTCCTAGGCCACCTTTTCTTTTTTCTTCTGCCTCCGTCTTCTCTTCCGAGATTCACCCTCGTCCGGATTCTATTACGTCATGTGCCTTAGGGCTTTATTTCATGAACCGGCATCGCTGCCTAGGCAGTAGCCCGGTATAGCTCTTAACCAGGTAACCAGGTTATCTCCAGCTGTTGTTATAAAAATTTGTTGTAGGTCTTTTGAGTGATTAAATTATACTGTTGTCGTAATCTTCTAGATATCTCATCACTTGATAATTATGAGAATTACATTTATGATGATATTGCTTGGAGACTTTGATGATTTCATTATTTATAGTGCTGATTTTAATGCTTGGAGTCTTTGCCTTATTTACATAAACATGATCTTACCGATATACTGGCGGTAAAGTCTTACAAAAGCGTCCGAACCCTGTAAATTTGCTTTGATAAAATTGTCCCGAAATAAGTGCTTCATTTGTGGAAAGTAAAGATTTGGAATGAAAACCTAGTATACAGCTTTACATTCATGAACGCCTGCCAAGCAGAAAATATTCTTTTTTCTTTTCGGTAGCCTCCGTGAAATTCCTATTCTCCGGAAGATGGCGCTGCTCTTCTGCTACACTTTGCGACGTTGACAATGAGGAGAAATGTACCAGAGACAACTATTGTCTTGTTATATGCAAAATATAAAACTATTAATCTGCAGTAGTGAGAAATTATAATTTCTTTAAAAAAAAAAAATTTTTTTTTTAGAAAGTATGCACGAAATTTTAAGTTATCCATTTTTTTCATACATAAAAGTCGGCTCAGGCAATTGCACATGTGCTTGCGTGTAGGTTCCCGCGCGTGAGCGCTACCCTGATCGAATATGTAGCCGATTTTCGAATTCATGAAAGTTTCTAATTGATGAGAATGGCATAAATGTTGCTGATGACGTATAAGCAATATATGGCATATTCAGGTGGTAAAAACAGCGAACAGGAAGCGAGTCCTGACGACACTGAGCTACACATGTAGCTGCTGTGCGAAGAGGCGAAGATGAGTGGTTGGTGCGGAGTTAGTGAGTTAGTTAAATACCCCATCAGAAAATGAGAGTCCTATCGTGTGACATAAGTTTTGTAATGCAGCAATTTAAAGACTAACCATAAAACAGTAATAAAGGCATGACATACATAATACAAAGTGCGGGAAATAAAATATAATACATGAATACTGTGCGAATGAATATCATATCAAGATTTAATAAATGTAATAGGCAGGAGATCTGCCAGGTTGGCAGTACAAACTCATAATTCATATGCAATGGTTACATAGCATATTAATTTCATAGCATTGGGTGACAAACAAGCATGTACGCTTGCATAATATGGTATATATGAAATATAATGTATATATATCTTTTTTTTTAAATGAATTTGAGTATTTATGCATACAAATCAAAGATACATATCAGAGATTCCTGAGGATAGCCATTGGTCTTTTTCTATTTTCTATTGCCAGGTAATCATAGTTTAATACAAGAATTGTGGGGTTTGACACATTAGGAATACCTTTAAAGAATCTGTGTGCCAGAGTGGCCATATATTCATGGAGGAAGGGTACGTTGAATTCCCTGTGAATTGCCAGGTTTCTGATGAACCAAGGGCAGTTCGCTGCTTGTCTTAATATAACATTATGAAGAACTTGTAGTTTTTTAATCTGGGTGGCACTGGCATATCCCCAGACAGGACAGGCATAAGTAATTATAGAACGCAACATGGTTTTGTAAATGAGTAATTTATTATCAGTAGAGAGAACGCTGTTCCGAGCAATTAAAGGGGCAAGTGTACGTTTACGTACTCGGAACTTGGTAATAAGCTGTGTAATATGTGGGGCCCATGTGAGACACTGATCAAGGATAACGCCTAAGTATTGGGCTTGCTTGGTCCAGGGGATAGGAGTTCCATACATCATAAGTTGGACATTATAGTCAATATTCCTTTTCCTTGTGAAAAGAATAGCGTCCGACTTTTCTACATTGATCTTAATTTTCCATGCTTGAAGCCAGGACTCCAGTGTGTGTATGTGATTCTGTAATTGTTGGATGACTGAGCCATAAGATGCGTTTTGGGATAGAATTGCCGTGTCATCAGCATACATTGCTAGGGTGGTGTGTTGTGTGTGTGGGATGTCGTTCGTGTACAGATTAAAGTAGAGCGGGCCTAAAATAGACCCTTGTGGGACCCCGGCCAAAATTGTCCTGGGGGTGGAGATTTTGTCATTTACACGAACGACAAAGTGTCGACCCATAAGGTAAGAATAGGTGATGTGTGTGATGTAGTCTGGGAAACCCAGGTTTATGATTTTGTGAATAAGACCCTCCAGCCAAACTCTGTCAAAGGCCTTGGCAACATCTAGGAATAATGCTCCAGTTGTAGCTTTATTTTGAAGGCCAGCTGAAATCAGTTCAGTTACTCGGTACAGTTGATGGTTCGTTGAATGTTTTCTCTTGAAGCCATGTTGTTCGTTGATTAGGATTTGGTGGTCTTGGAGATATTGAAGTAACCGTCGTTGCATAACATATTCTGCAATCTTGCTTGTAGACGAGAGTAATGAGGTTGGCCGATACGACACCGGATCATTTGCGGGCTTCTTCGGTTTCAAGATGGGTGTTATAGATGCAGTTTTCCAGGGTGTTGGATAATGCCCAAGGTAGAACATGTCATTTACGATTCTGGTTAGTTTCAGGATCATCAGTGTTCCCATATTCTTGAGCATTTTATTGTTGATCTTATCCAGTCCTGGTGATTTCTTGGTTTTCAGTTTATTTATGTACTCATAGACCTCTGACGGTTTGACAGGAGGAATGTTGTCTGTGTGTGGTTTTGATAGGAACTTTGTAAGTGACTGATTGACTAGGAGTTCTGTTTGTGAGTTAGGCATGTTGTTTATGTGGAACTGAGTAGCGTAGTGATCAGCTAGTGACTCAGCTTTCTCAGTATCGGTGTAGGCAATTCCTTGAGGGCCAGTTAAGGGCGGAATGTATGTGTGGCATCTTAGAAGCTTATTTGTAGCATTCCAGATATTTCCATCCTCTGGGGAGAGTGATGAAAGATATATGGCCCAGTCGTGGTCTGCTTGTTTACGTGTGAGGGCCCTGACTTGGCGGTTGAGATGGTTGAGTAGTGCTCTATCTGGGGGGTATCTTGACCGCTGCCACTCTCTTCTTGCTGCGTTTCGCTGCTTGATGAGATTTTTGAGTTGGTTATTGCATTTCTTTTTGCTGGAGATGGGTACAGCTTTACTTTTGCTATTGAGTGAATTTATCAAGTCAGCAGTGAAGTCATTAACTATGGCGTCTAACTCATCCCCCGAGTGTGCTGTGGGAATGTGTATTGATGTGTTGTTTAGGGCTTTGGTGTATCCACACCAGTTAGTAATAAAGGCCTTCTTGTGTGGTGTATTACGAACCGAAAGATCCAGGTCCATCAGGACCGGGTTATGATCTGATGACAGCTTGTTTAGGCTGTCAACAGAGTTAAATGCACATCCCTTGATTAGAATAAGTCAAGGTGTCGTAACGTGTTGGGGTTGGTGGAGCTGCAATTGTAATACCTGCCTTGGTGGCATAACGATGTATTACGTTTCCTAGGAATGTGTTGTTATTGCAGTTCCACGCGCGGTGGTGTGCATTAAAGTCTCCGCCTAGAATGACTTTGTTGTTTAGGTTTGCTAGTGCTTCAAAATCGTGCACAATATTAGCATGTGATCTGCTGTTGGATGGTACATAGGCAGAGACAAAAGTGACTGGTCGTGTAGTGAGTGGAGTGATGGTGATAGCTAGAGCCTCTAAGGCTAAAAGCTGTGGCAGTGTCGTGTGATAATGGGGAATGGAGCGCTTGACAAGAATGATTAAACCCCCTCCAGGGTTTCGAGCAGTGGTTCGTCTGCGGTCAAGTCGATAGAGCACATAATTTGCAATTTCAAAGGAGACTCCAGAACCAAGCTTGTGTTCTTGTAGGAGTAGTCATCAGGATTATACTCATTTACAAATATGCGTAATTCATGAATTTTCTGATTTAAACCATTTGCGTTCCAAGTAATTACTCGAAATCCACAGGCCATGAAACAGTTAGTTAGATAGCCCGTGAATTTCTTCAAAAATCATGTGTAATACCTGCATTTTATCTAGCAGGTTGTCGCATTGGCGTAACGCGGGTAATTTTCTTTTATAAATGGCAATAATTTTGCCCAAATTATATCCAAAGATCCCTTGGATTTCCTTCATGATGGTGAAGAGCTCTGATATATCAGAAGCATTACTGTTGGGTCCAGGCTTAGTTTTCTGTGATTTGGCGTTTTGCATATTATTAGTATTTTGCCCAATACTATGTTTATTGGGGCCCAATGCGACAACCTGTGCAGCAGTAGGCGGTTGGATATTATTATCAACATTTACATTATTCATATTATTATTTACATGGTTCAAGTTGCTATCATCAACATTGATAGTAGTAGGTGTAACTTTATTACTGGGAATGGGGGCGCTAGGCTTTAACGCCTGAGCATAGCTGATGGTCACAATTGCCAGTACGGTGAAATCCTGCACACTTGACACAACGAGGTGCCACGTGGCATTTCTCTGAGGAATGATGCCATTTCTGGCAATTGTGACATTGGGGTACTTGATTTTTTGCCACATATTTTTCTACTTTGATAGCAAAATACATTAAGTAGTTTAAATTGTAGATTTCATCTAAATTTTCCCCCGGTATAATTTGGGCCTGGTATAGTGGCATTGGCTTCTTGGTACGATATTTTGTCAATTGTACAACTTTATGCACATTGAAGTCATATTTTCTTAGTGAGTCCTTAATTATGTCAACATCTGCATCTATGGGTAACCCACGGATCAGTACTTTTACAGGTTTTTTGTGGGTTGGGTTTACGACATAGTGTTCAATGCTTTTTTCCAGAAAAAATTGACTTAATATGCGGTGATCATTATCGGTGGTGGGTTCTACTTTTAAAAACTCACCACTTACCCTTCCACAAAATTTACAGTCAGGTAGACTAATATCAAGATTTTTCATAAATTCATGATAATTAATGTTCTCTGGCGGCCGTACCATAATTGGGGGTGGCCGGGGGGGGGTTAACCGCCTCTGCTGCAAACCATCAGTTACATTATTTATATCATGAACATTATTAGCATTAGTATGAGCATCAACATTATCATTGACATTTACAGAAATATTACTGGTAGTAGGTGTATTTATCACATTATCATCAACATTTAATCCTGCAAATCTATTTTGCAAATTAATTTGTACATCATTAACAGGTTTTACATATTTCGATTTGGCAGTTTTGGATGGTTTTCTGAACGTATTACTATCTATGCATTCAATTTCTGAACCATCATTCTTACGCTTATTACTAGGGGTATTTATACTAACAAACTTATTTCTAAGATTAGATAAAACTCCGCACTTACCTTTGATGTTATCGGCAGCTTGCTTGTAGAACTGGACGGTTTTAAAGACTTCTTGGCGAGCCTTAATTTCATCCGTAAATTTAGCACAAATTATATTAACCGCACTGCACATAGCATTTGTTTGCTGTGTAATCCTTTCGTGGCATCCATTCAGGCACTTAATCAGACGGTCAACACTAAAAATATCACTAAGCGTAATTTGTTCAGTATCCATGGAACACAATAATTTCACAATATTTTCATCAAGAAAATTAATTAATTCCGGCATGTTCGGCAGTTTTTCGATCGATGTATACAGATTTTCTTCACACATTGTATCTTCGTTATCCGCGCACGAGGTAGGCTTATCAGTTTCCACTCGCTCCGACCACGCTGTCGGTGAGTCAGCAGAGGGAGAATCACTTATCGCAGGTAACTCCGGAAAATTGGTAGAATCCATTATATCCGTATCCATTATCGCGTTCGTCTTTAACACAAACAACCCACTCCGGCAAATCCACGCTAGCAGCTAAAAAAAGCAAACTCCGTTGAAATGCAAAAAATAAGGAGAAAGCAGTATCGTCTGACATCTTAGCGATATAGGACCTTAGCGATACATAAAATCTTAGCGATACATAACATCTTAGCGATACGATCTTAGCGATACATAAAAGTCAGCTACTTGACTCTCATTTTAATTCCTGCTTGCATCCAGAAATAGACTATTTTAAATTGTACTTATTAGAGCTGTTTATTCTAATTTAACGGTAATTTAGAGCATATGTTCTCTTTTCCAATTATTCATATAGTACAAGGCTAGCAGATAACTTCAGACATAAACTATTTCAGCGCAAAATTTTCTTCATAGTCCTATCAGTTATCCTGACCAACAAAAGAATTTGCTATTCCCTCTTAAATATGTAATTAACAAATTAATAAAATATGATCTAAAGTGTGTATATCTCTTTCTAATGCATAAGAGAAAATGTATTTCAAAAAAAGATATTTAATTTTATGTAGTAAAGACCATTTTTCATTTTTAATTATTTTCAAAAAATTTTTTAGGAAATTTTGAAAAGAAAATCTTAAATAATGCTGATTTAGAGCTCTGAAGAGTAAATGCAACATTACAGATATTCAAAATAATACCAAGTATTTCAATATCACCAAGTATCCCTGAATACCATTTATTTTAACATATAATAATGACATTAATCACAATGAATCGTATATAAAATTTTAAGCCTTTTAGTGCTGAATACCAAGAATTTCAATATAACCTACAGCATATAATAGTGACACTTTACGGTACTTACGTACTATGACGACTACCTAGATATCTCGCCAAAGCTGGCGGCCGGAAAACTAGCGATCGATACAGTTTTGTTGTACACAAATTCATACTCAATACGTGGAAAATATGTGAGGTTCCGCAAAATGGAGAAACAAGCGACAACGTGGGAAAGGCCGCCATCATTTCGATACCTATTTAGCTGAATTTATTTGGCAGGAAAAACAGGAAACGCCTTTCGATGCTATTTTGAAAACTATTTCCAGCCTCACCATTAACTTCAACGTTTTCTTTTAACCAGTTTTAAGTAAGTTAATTTTAATTTTTTTAAATTCATATTTAGTGTATAGTTGATATATATATATAAACTATGTACACTAAACGTATATATACGTTTTATATTCGGAATTTTCGGTTTTTATGTTTTTGTTCCTTTATAATTAGGACTATAAAGATAAACCAAAAATCGCCAATGGAAATTTTTATCGCCAAATGTCGCCAAGGTAGTCGTCATAGTACGTAAGTACCCACTTTACTTACCAAGCATTACCTCCTTAAATCAATACCAAATTAGTTTCAGAAATCCAGGCTCGGCACACCATTACACCACGCCCATTTTCTAGCACTCTATCATCAGTAATCGCATAAAACTATCTTCTAGCTAATGAATTGTGAATTCAATAATCTGTTTTGTCTATGTAAGCCAGTAAGCCTTAAAACATCTTCCACAAAGGCATCCATCTTCTTAGGCAGACAGTCCTCAACGTTTTTGCCTTATCACATAAATATTATCTTTCTGATTTACTGGCCGTTGAGTTCTTACAAAATGGGCGTGGCTTAAGAGCGTGCAAATCCTGTAAACTTGTTTCAATAAAATTGTCCCAAAATAAGTGCTGCATCTAAGGAAAAAGAAACCTGAGAATGAAAACCTAGTACACAGCATTAGTACACTGAATAATTTCGCTGATTTTGATCTACTAAACTGCATCGAAAATTATTCATGACTCTGCGAGCACCAAGTAGTGATGAATTTCGCGAAACCCCAAACTGGGAACCTGTCTTTTGTACTGTCTGACAAGCCTTGAGTATAAGTTGGCTTTGGTGCTATACAATAGCGAAAATTTTCTAACGAATAAAGTTAAGTAACTATATTACGTAATTAAATTTAAAAGGATTTATAAGCATGATGGACTAATACTTCTTTTGGCCTCTTTGGGATGGCACTGCACGTTTTGCAACCAGCCCTCTTCCAGTGTCATTTGTTATTACCACGCCTCTGTCATTAAATGTTATTAAACATCGCGTTGCAAGAGTTAAACTCTTATTTCCTAGTAATTAAAGATTTTTTCATTCTTTTCCCTATCACTGTGTTTAAATTTTTTAAAATCTAAATCTGGAAGCTCTATATTTCGTAAAAAGAAGCTAAAATACAAATAAGCAATGATAATGAAATTATTATATTTTAAATTTGTAACAATAAATTAATACACAAATATAAATTTAGAGATTTAGAAAAAAACAGAATGATTATCAGACTCAACATTAGTTAAATTATTAGGGCGAAGCATAAATGTTGAAGATACGAAAGCTAAGAAGAATTAACTCATTACTCCTAAATTTGCAGGACTAGTTTCGAAAATATTTTTTTTTTTTTTTACATTTATGCTGATTCATGTTTCCTTTAGAATCTTTAACATACTATCTGGCGGGTTTATGAAGTACTTGGAAAAAGACATGAAATTCCGCACCTATTTCCGTAGAATTATATTTACTGCAACAGCAAAACTGCTATGCAATTTCAAGGAAAAGCCTTCAACAAGTGGTTTTCGTCTTTTACATAGACAACCGTGGAGTGTTTTGCTCATATTCAAGCTCAGAAATACCTGCAGCAATAAGGAAGAAAAAAAATTCCTCTTTCCTCGTAGGCATATACAGGAATATATGCAACCAAAAAGACTGTGGCACAGCGCAACGTAATAAGAAAATATCTGTTAGCATCACAGATATTTTCATGTTTGGTCGCAATAGAGGGAACATTTTTTAAAGATATCGGAAAGCTATTCCACAGATTATATTAATTGTCTTGGAAGGAATAGACAGGAAAATATTTTAAAATGTTATTACTTTAAAAAATACCTTCGTTCGTTTTCTTCTTGTATATTCACAAGATTGTCATTTTCAGTAATTTAATTTATGTGATTACTTATATTACCTAATGACCCAAACCCTTTCACTGTTTTAAAAACATTTCTGACTTTAGAAGCTTAAGAATGCGTTTCAAAATATACATAATTTCTCTTACTTATGTAATACATTCTAATTTCTGCATACACACATATAAACCGCGCGTTTTGAGGCAGACAAAGTGCTATTCGTCCATCTTATGTTTTATTATGTGCAACAACGTGCAAAATAAGTTTTAGAGTGGGAAAACTAGTCAGTCGTCCATCCGGTCAAATAGATTTAGTTTTACATTGATAGGAAATATATTGATAGATTAATTTGGGCTATTTGCACATGGCAAAGCACGAAAGGAATATCTGCCTAGGGCAGAGGAGGACTTTCGAAAGAAAACTGACTCGTATTCACGTTGCACATCTGGAAAATCATAAAACCTTAAGTAGAAGACATATATATTTTATGTAATGTCCACGGCTGAGATGCTGTTGATATTTCTTGAAAGTATTCATGAGAACAGCTAGTGTGTTTTGCTCAAATAGGTCTAGTTTCTTTGACAAATTTTAATAAGCTAGGAGTTTCAGATACACTATTTTTATCCGTACTGCTGATTTAAATATAATTAGTAGAATTTTAAAACCTCATATGTGATCAAACTTGTGTAGCCTCAGTTGACTGTAGGGGATTTGGGATTGAGTCAGAATTTAGATTAGTGACCGAATTTTTGTACCGTTGTGGGGAGAACGCTCTAGGTTTAATAGAATTGCCTTTCTTTGCAGGTGCAGATTTATTTCGTGGAAATTTCGAACCTGTGTAACTGGACGAATGACGGGTTAAGCAATTTTTATGTAAGTAATATAAATTAACATGTAATTAATTTATAATATGTTATGCTCATATTATTCATTATTAATTTATAATATATATTCAAAATTCAGGAATATTTGTTGCACTTGCGTACTTAATAAATATACTTCTAGTTTGCACAATGTATTATGTACACTGCGCAAATTGGTTTCTCTCTTTTCTTTCCTAAATTACATTGGCTCAACTTTTCCCACACTTACTGATGAATGAATGAATAATTACAAATTTTATCTCGATACTCTTCGAGTGTTCTGCTCATTAATTAATGAGACAGCTCCTTTTAATATAGGTAACTGTTATCTGACTTAATTAGATAGAAATAGTGAGAGGCAGATTAGAGTCCGTAATATAGAGAAAAGTATGCATTTACAATGAATCTATCGAAATGGATCTTAACAATTTAGACACTTTAAGTATATAATTCTGAAACTGCGAAATTCTAAATCACCAATAATTATGAAAATTTTCGCAAGGTAGGTAAAGGCAAAGGTAGTAAGTAGTGAAGAACGAATTTTCATTTTGACACTGTTGTAAGC
>KK122468.1:1360805-1375711 GCA_000611955.2 Stegodyphus mimosarum | reverse complement strand
TTCCATTCTTGGTACTACAGGTGTGGTCTCCACTCAAAAGATACGGCAGATATTTATTATTATCTGCATCCCAGTTTCAGCTTTCAATGGAATTTACTATCTGTGGCATATTTTTCAAAAACTGCAGTTCACATCATGCATACATGACAAATACACAGAACCATAAGTAGACAAGCGATAATATATATTTATATAAATTTTACCAAGTGATCATAAAATGTTCCAATGCTAAGAGAAATTTTTGACATCCAAGTAAATGACATAATAAAAAAAAGGCAAGTTGAACAGCCAGCACATGAATGCAAAGTGCATACACCTGTAAAAATATACCATGGATAACTAACGCAATAATTTTAATTAAATGAATTAGGAGAGGGAGAAAATGCATTTCCTAGCAAATAAGTAACTGTAAAGTTTCCAATACCATGTAATGATGGCAGATCCAATTTAGATCACAAGAACATGCACATACTTTTGAAAAGATCTATTTATTTCAGCAATTCCTCGTGAATAGGAATTTACCCTTTCAATATTTCCCAATGTAGTGTGAATGGAAGACTGAACAAATTATTAGCATCACCTCATACCAAAAAAAAAAAAACTTACTTTGGAAAAAAATCAGCCGGACAATCAATCTCCTTTGATACAGATGCAGATGTATCAACAATTTCTGACCTTCAATAAAAAAAAACATATTTTACTTCGGAATTAACTTACTACGAAATCATAAACACAAGGTAGTCGATATAAACAAAAAATTATTTCTCACCTCTGGAAACCATCCACTTGTTCGGAATCTTTTACGTCTCCGGAATTTAATTCCATATTAATTTCTTGATCTCGACGTTATCTTTGGACTCTGGATCTTTTATTACAACGAGGATGTTTTTCGTTCTTCCTTGATATTTTCGCATTTACTTTCTAACTGACGACAGTACAAATAAATGTAAACAAAACGAGTGCGGAATAGCAATGAAATAGGGTTGCCGTAACCGTCTTTCCGCTGACAGATACTCGTTTTTACTGTTTAGTGAAAACTGTGTATAAAAGAATATATCAAACGCTTTTAAATATTATTTATAAAAAAAATATGATTTATAACTGGTATCAAAATGAGTTATTTCATCAATTTTTAGAAATAGGATGTAACGCCATCTATTGATGGCTTTCCAAACTACACATTAAAATTACGTATTTCAAACTAATTTTTTTTAAATATAATATTTAAGTAAATTTCATTCCAAAACTTGATTCTAACTCTACATTCCAAAACTGACCTATTGCTTTATATTTCTGCCAAATTTCATCCACCGTAGTTTCTTAATTAGCGATTCTATGTGTATACAAAATTTTAGTATTGTAATGCTACTGTAGTAGACCACCTTAAACTGCTAACAGATATATGCGATTTGCATAAATATCTTGCTCGCGCTAAATTTGGGCAGCAACTGAAACTTTGAGATATCGATAGGAAAGTTCAAACTAAAAATAATTTGGTTAATTAAAATAATGAATGCTACAACTGTAAATGCTTTTTATAATGAATGAATGGTGACATTTTGCTTCCTGTTGAATTTTGTGAAAAATTAGTAGTTTGTGATGAAATATTTGTGTGGAAAATTTCTTTAAAATTAAATATTTTTTTTTCCAGCTTAGTCTTCCTGAAGGTGGTTCGTTTGAAACAATGCTTTGTGCAACTGTGAATGCCGGGCACTTCTTCCTTCAGCAACCTACTCATCCTACTTTCCATTCTCTACTAGCTATGACACAGCAGATGACTGCTTTTTATTCTGAGACGAACACGCCAACCCTTAATTATCTTGCAAAAGGTTTGTTTTTATACTTTTTCTTTCAGTGAATTAAATATAGGAATTTTAATTATGTTGGATGTATTTGTTTTCTTAACAAATGTTATTTATCATTTATATTTTATTTACAGGTTATGTATGTGTAGCTAGGCTTAGTGACTGCTCTGTACCAGGCCTAGATGGTTGGTACAGAGCAGAAATCGATGAGGTTTTTGAAGATACGGGTGAATGCAGACTGAAGTTTTTAGACTATGGAGGTTATGCAGTGGTTCCTCGTACAGTCTTACGACAGATCAGGTAATATCTTGTTATTCGTATTTTGTTCTTTCTGTATATCTTTTTCAAGTTTCATTTTATTATAAATTTTTTTGGAGATAATTATTTTAACATGAAAGTTTCGTACTTAAATTATATGTATGTAACGTGAACATTATTAAAGTATATTTGAAAATTCATTTTAATAGTTTGTACTTCTAAGAAACATGGCTAGGTTAATTTATGTGTGAGTAAATCTTTTATTGCTAGGCCTAATTTTTAAAATTGTTTCATCAAGATTACAGTGTTTAAAAAGTATAATTATTTTTTATATATATAACTTTAGTTATCCATACAAAATGGAATCACAGCATTTCCCATTTGTAAAATTGAGATTCTTTCTGTAAACCAAATACAGTGGTACCTTGTTTAAAAGAAAAAAAAAAAGAATTTTTTTTTAAACAATGCCCTGTCATAAATTATTATGGGAATTAAGTTTTAATATTTTAGCTTGTTTCTTAACTCAGTCCAAAATTGAAAAATGTTATAAAATAATTTTCAGACAACATTAAAAATATCATTCTTATTAATGCTAAAAAATGTGGCATGTAATACATATGTACACAGTATCTAAATTTTTCAGTTGACTTTAATATGTCTTCTGCTGGAGGTGTGTTTGAATGCACATGCTTTTATTTTTGGGAATTCTAGGATTTAAAGAATTGTTTAAAGTCGTTTGTTTTTCCTTTGTCATCAAGATGGTTCTTAAAGAAATGTGTAACATTGTCATTGAGCAGATCTGCTACTCTGTTCGCTTTTTCAAGTTTTGTCAAAGTATGGTGCATGTGCCCCTAATGCTATATTCCATTATTTTTGGTGGCATGATTTTTGCACAAAAGATTTAATGTTCAAAATTAATGGCATCCATTTTGGTACATTCATTGGTACATATATTTTTTATCCTTTTTTCTGTAGTACAAAATTTAAAAATTTGAGAACCCCTGTCTTAGCTTAATTGAGGCCTACCTTCACTATGGTTTGAATCTCTTACATTTTAAAATTGTTTGCAAAAATTATGTGGGAAAATTTATCGTAAAAAATTGCTGAGAAAATGTGAACAGTATTTTGGAGTTACAAACCTGAACAAGTTTTTAAAAACTTCACATTTTTTTCTATCCATATTTATCCTGTTTTCTAAGTCTTGGGCTTTACACTTACATTGCGACTTCATGTGTTATGGGCTCACGTCACTAATTAGCACAAATGGGAGGTGTGGGGCCAAGAGGCCCTGCATTCTTGGAGATGGTAAATGGCCTTGTGGCTCAAGGGAGAAAAGAAGAGCATCTTAATTGTTTTGTGCTTAGTGAGTGAGATGGGTTGTGTAAATAATAAAATAAAATTTTCGTACAGTTGCTATTGAATCAGATTTCCAACTAATAAAAAGTTTGTTATATTTTAATTATTTAAATATGAAGTTCTTTACTTTTAAATGCAAAATTTCTGAAATTATAATACTGTGGTTTAATCGATCATGGTATTGACTTAGAACACAGTGATTTTGGAAGAGCTTCTCCACTTTTTTAACCAGTTTTAACTAAATAAAACACACATGTGAAATCAATTACATTTTAAGAATGGAAGACAAATGTGGTCATGCAGATGTTTTGTCAGAACAGTGGAAAACATAATGCCCCTTTTCATAATGTGTTGTTTCATGAGGAATAAGAACCTCAGATCTCCACACATCAAATATTTTTCATATCCCTACTTATGCCGCTGGTAGTAACCCCAAATTCTCTCCTGCTCTCTTTGTCACAGTTGACAATGTATTCCAAAATTTAAAGTAGAGAAATACTGTTTCAGAGAAAAATTACTTATTTTGATTAATTTCTATTGTTATATAGTGGTTTTAGTCCATTGCCATTCACCTCTTCTCCCACAGTCGCAGTGTAATTTATGATCACTGTGCAGATCTGCAGTAAATGTGTGCAAAATGATGTAATGCGAAAACATCCTGCAGGATCTCTCTCAAACTTGGGAGCCTCTCACAACTGTAGTTGTTGCAGGGCCCTTAAACTGGCCTAGTAAACACTTTTACATTTCAGCGGATTTCCTGTCTTACTGCAGTTAAAATTTATACGATCATGTTCAAATTTATAATTGAAATCCTGACTACCTATTTATATAATCAAACCTTATTAAGAGATCATCTGCGAGACCAAGAGAAAATGACATGTTATCTGGAGTTCTAAAGAAAAGCCCTTTTGTGTGTGTGTGTGGGAGGGGGGGAGGGTTGGGATGGCAGGGTAGAAAATCAGTAAAATAGTTTTCATTTAAGCATTAAAAATGTTTTACACTAACAGTATAAAGAAAAGAAACAGTATAAGAAAATAAATACCATATTATTGCAGAAAAAAATATTTTGAAACTCTTTTTTTCTGCAATAAATGATTCCATACTTAACTTACTTTGATAAATACTTTCGCGATCTGATATTTCCTTAATAGGCAACATACTTTTTAATACCAAAGTCTCCAAAACATATGTTTTCAAGAAGTTTCCTTGAGTCACTTTTGGAAGTTCTGTTGGTAAATTTGGTTTCCCGGTCTAACAGCAGTTAAACCCTCTTTCAGGAAATTAGCTGACTGGTAAATTTTGGAAACATTTTTCGGCTTGCTTAGGGGTGATTACAAAAAAGCTAATGTCACACTGCAAATTTGAATGTAACCTGCTCACTAAATTCAGCATCTCAAAATCAACTTCATAATCATTATATATTACATGAAAATGAAATCGGAATTGATTAGGGTTAATAAAAGTGACCCAATAAGTAGAGTGAACTTCTGAGTGACCTGTCTAATTAGTTTTGATGGTATTTAATAGCAGATATGGTGCTATATTCATATATTTTTGTTTTATTAATTTTATTCCTCAGTATAATTTAAACTGTCTGTATTGTAGGCCTGTGTAGTTTGGTGATGACTGCATTTATTATTTAATTTTAATTTCCAATTATATTTCAGAGTATCACACTGAGCATCTCAAAATTGATCCTTTGTATTATTAGAAAAAGGCTAACAGGCAGTCTTCCTGTGCAGGAACTGCAGATCCTTTTTACTTAAAAAATTAGATTGACACAACATATCAAAATTATTGATTTCTGTTTAAGAAAAGAATAATAGTTTTATTTTCAGATTCATTCTTTAAATAAAAGTTAAGATTTCATCTCAGTGTTTGCAACAATCTTTTTAATGAACTCCCATCTGTTGAGTTAGCACAAGAATGTCGTGAATTTCTATAATGTTAATAAAAATATAGATCAGAATTTATACAAATATTAGCATTATTTTTGTTTAGTCAGTTTAAAATTATAAATTCTGTGTTACCAATTTTGTGAGATTATCCCTTCCTTGATTTGTTGAATTTTCATATCGGCAGACTTTTAAATCAACTTATAACAAATGTTTTTAGTAAACTTTCTTGAATTGATTGTTCTTCAGTAATGGAGTATTTTGTATAAATTTTAAAATTAAACTTGATCTAGCAAATATAATACGAGCAATCATATAAACTATTTGTGTAACAAATTTTTCTTTTATATTTCAGAATTGATTTCATGCAGGTGCCATTTCAAGCTACAGAGTGTTATTTAGGAAGTGTAACTTTCCTTGATGGTAATTTTTTAATGTATTTAATGATTAAAGTTATCAAAGAAAACTTCTATGCAAAGGGGGGGGGAGTAACTCCCCTGAAATATATGTAACGTATTTTTTAGTTCAAACAGGAAAGCTAATGACTGCATAACTTTTATCTCACCCAGTTTTGCATGCTGGAGAAGTTGAAACATAGTCAAGCTTCAGTTTTCTGTACTAAGTAGGGGAAGACTGGATTATTGGGTTGTTTTTTCTATAAGCAGAAACATATATACTGTAATGGATGAGAAGAGAGAAAGGAATCTTTCTCAACGGATTATCACTGGGTTTTCTTTCATCATTTGCTCTTTTGCAGCTGAAGAAGGTTCTATTATTAAACATTTGAAGCAAGTCCTATTATTAAACATTTGAAGGTTCCATTATTAAACATTTGAAACAAGTCCTGCAAATTTATAAATATTATACTGATTATTGTTGTTTAAACGTCTCCAATAATCATTATTCAGCATATAATTTTTATTCAAATTTTGTTAGCTCCAAACAGTTGACTTCCCTTTCTCTCATTCTAAATGTCTTATTACTGGCTTCTCTTCACCATTTGCATTTCTGGAGTTGAGGTTCTGTATTTAAACATATGAAAATGGTCCTGCAAATTTTTTAATATTATGCTGATTCTTGTTGCTTTATTTGCTCTGATAATTTTTGACACATTATTTAAACTCAAATTTATCAGTATGATCCATATATATTTGCATGATAATAAAGCTGAGCTGATTTTCACATGTATTTTTTTAACTGTGACATTCTTGTTTGAAAAATTCTCATGAATTTAAAATTAGATATAAATTTTATAATCAATGAACTTACATTTTTCTCAGTGTTAAAATTTATACTGAACATTTTGTAGTGAAAGTTGACAATACGTTGAAATTCATGCTTGATTATTGCTTGGACAAATAACATGGTTTTAAACATGGTTTTAAGCAATGGAGCAAAAAAAAAAAAAAAAAACTTCAAAGCATTGTATTAACGGAAGAGTATTAACTCTGATGTTCTCTTATATCCTTACCATGAGGTGCAGCTACTACTCTGGTTTCTGTTTCACCATCGTGAGAAAACCGCCTATGCGTTTGCTGTGCATGGTGACCTGTAGGCTAGGGAAGGAGGATCCTGGTAGTGGGGGGGGGTGAGGTGCTGACCCCAAGACGTCTGCTTTGGCCTCTGCTTCTACTTAAAACAGGAGGCACTTAGCTGTTCCCGCTGGCTGGTCACTAGTCCTATCAGTCAGTGGCTTGGGGATAAGCTTTTGGAAGCTCCCATTTTTGGGAAAGCCAACTGTGGGGCTTCAGTTTGTGTATAGGCCCGGCTAGCCCTAACACAGGGATCTGTGTTCCCTTGTTGGGCTCCATGGTGGGTGGGGCGGTTGGGCCCGAATCTTTCTTTCTTTACAGTATGAAAACTTCAACTTCTCCTAACAATATGGAAACAAGTTTTGGAGTTACTAAACTAATTTGCACTTTGACCATAGTCAGCACAAGCAAATGTCCAAAGTTTTAGTTATTACGGGTCAGCTAGAAAACTTATCACAATTCTTCATCCATAAGCATATTGTGGCCTCAGCAGGCGAGCCAAAACACATAAAAAAGCTCCGTTCAGAATCTCTGCTCATCGAGACTATATCTGACGCATAATCTTCCTCTCTCCTAAAAATGACCAATATGGGTGAGCATTCTATTAATGTATCCCCACATAAGTCTTTGAACACATCAAGAGGTGTCATTTCGGAAATAGACCTGATATCGGTCTCTGGGGATGAACTTTCAAAAGAACTAGCTGAGCAAAACGTGTGTGGGGTCCGCCAAATTAAAGTCCGTAGGGACGGGTAACTGGTCAACACGAAACATGTTATTCTTACTTTCTCATCTCCAGAGCTACCGAAAGTCATTAAAGCAGGCTACCTGAACTGCCCCATCAAACTTTATGTGCCGAACCCACTGTGCTGCTTTAAGTATGGCCATGCAAGGGCCGAATGCTGGGGAAACCTAGCATGTGCTCGCTGTTCTGCAAGGGGTCACGAAAGTCAGGAATGTGTAGCTGATCCAAAATGTGTAAACTGTCATGCTGATGATCCGGCATACTCACGAAACTGCCCTAAATGGAAAAAAGAGAAATACAGCATATTAAGATTACAAGAAAAATATCCTATCCTGAAGTTAAGAAACTGTTTAGCATGGGATAGTCAAGAACAAATGTCTCCTATGCTCAGGCCACTTAATCATACTGGTCAATAAGTACGCAAACATCGTATAGCACACAGAAAAAGACACCTGAACCAAAAACAAATGTCAAAGAAAAATTTTTTTCCACCTCCCCCCAAACAGACAATAGAAAGTTCAGAAATAAAAACACAATGAACAGAGAATTCAAAAAAGAAAATCAAAAGCTCAGAAAACAGAAGCTCAAGCTGAAGCTCTATTGAAGGAATTTTTTCTGACTTTATTGAATCTGAGATGGAAACAGATGGAGGCAGAGATCTGCCAAAAAATATTGAGTCTCACAAAACAAAGAAACAACATCGAAGCAGTAAACATTCCTAATGGCTACTCTCATTTCGTGGAACTGCTGGGTCTGCTACCAGGGTATTAAGCAACTTATTAATAAACATCAGGCTGTTTGTATAGCAATACAAGAGACATTTCTCAAACCTGGCAATTTTGCAAAGCTTCATAGATACTCAATGTTAAGAAAGGATAAGACATTCAGTGAATGTGCAAGTGGTGGTGTCTGTTTGCTTATCTCAGTTAATTGCCCTTCAAGTGCTCTCCCTTTGAATACCCCTCTCCAAGCAGTTGTAGTACAGTTGAGCATTCGGACTCTGACTACTGTTTGCAGTATCTACATCCCGCCTAATGAGAACATTGATCTAGGAGACTTAGAGGATTTAATTGCCCAACTACCAGTTCTGTTTATTCTGATCGGTGATTTCAATTGACACAATCCCATGTGAGGTAGTAAAGACACAAACTCACGAGGGAAGGAAATTGAACATCTACTGCACGACCACTGTCTCTGTATCCTCAACAGCGCAGAAAGTACTTACTTTTATCAGCCAACAAGGACCTTCCATTCAATTGACTTTGCTATTGTTTCTCCACAGCTTTTGCAATTCTGTTCCTTTAATGTCAAGAATTATCCATATAATAACGATCATTTCCCTATTATAAGCATTAGAGGTAATGGGAGTGTTTCTATCTTTAGAACACCACGGTTTTTGTTGGTCAAAGTTGACTGGGATTCTTTCTTACATTATGAAGAAACTTACACTGAAGAAATAGTACACATTGATCAGGCTGTGAAGATCATTACAGATAAAATTATTCAAGCAGCCGATATATGTATCCCCAAAACGTCGGTAAAACTGCCAAAATACCCAAGGCCTTGGTGGAATCCTGAATGCCAGGATGCCATCAGGAAACAAAGGAAAGCTTGGAGCATTTTTTGCCGATATCCTACAGAATCAAATCTCGTAATATTCAAAAGGGCTAAAGCAAAAGCTCGGCAAGTGCAGAAGAATTCCTGGATCTCGTATATATCCTCCATTAGCTTCTCCACTTCGAGTAAGAAGGTATGGGAGAGAGTCCGGAAAGCATCCGGTATATACAAAGAGCACACACTTTCCATTTTTAAGATAAGTGGTAAAGCAGTTACTAGTAGGTAAGGAATTGCCAGTGCCATTGGACAGGCATTTTCAGCTGTCTCAAACAACAGTAACTATCCTCCTGAATTCCTTTATGCAAAAACATGCATTGAAAAACAATAGATTGAGTTTAAATCTCCCAATACTGAACCTTATAATCAGGATTTTATTGTGCTTGAATTTAAGAACTCTGCCGCAGACAAAAAGTTCATGTCCTGGTCCGGATGGTATTGCCTATCCTATGTTGAAACATCTCCCTTCTAAGTCATTGGCAGCCATCCTCTTTCTTTTTAGTAGAGTATAGAAGGAATAAGTCTTTCTAAATGCCTGGAGAAGAGCTTTTGTCATCTCTGTTGTTAAACTGGGAAAAGACCCTAAAAATCTGTGAAATTACTGCCCTATTGAATTAGCTGCCTTTGCAAACGCTTTCAAAAGATGGTCAACACTCGTCTGGTCTATTATTTGAAGACAAATAATTGTATATCCCCTTATCAGAATGGTTTTAGAAAAGAATGAGCAACTGTTGATAATATCCTACTCTTAGAAACAGATATCCGTAGAGCGTTCGTTAGAAGAAATCACTACGTTTCCATATTCTTTGATATAGAGAAAGCCTATGATACCACATGGAGGAACGGTATCCTTCATGACCTATATAATAATGGTTTGCGAAAAAATATACCGATATTCATCAAACATTTCCTACAGGATCGGAAGTTTCATGTGAAGATAGGCCCTACACTTTCTGACGTGTTCATCAAGAAGAGGGTGTTCCACAAGGCAGTGTATTAAGTGTCACATTATTTAGTATAAAAATTAACTCTTATTTTAAAACAATTGCCTCCAACAGTCCGTGGAATGCTCTACATCGACGACCTGCAAGTTAGTTGTCAGGGGGAAGACCTGAAAGATATTGAGTGTAAACTGCAGACATCTCTCAATAGAATTGTTAAATGGTCGCAGGAAAATGGTTTTATGTTCTGTACCCAAAAGACTGTGTGTGTGCATTTCTGTCGAAAGAAAATTCCTCATCCTGATCCGAACTTTATCTGCAAGATGTGCTGATTCTTGTAGAAAAGAAAATAAAATTCTTAGGAATGGTATTTGACCATAAGCTTACCTTCCTTCCCCATATTACCTATCTAAAAAAGAAATTTTTCAAAACTATGAATATTCTGAAAGTACTGTCAAATACTTCTTCGGGTGCTGATCGAAGATCAATGATTCTTATATATAAAGCTCTTATTTGTATGAAACTTGATTATGGATCAGTCATTTTTGGGTCGGCACAGCCTTCAGTATTAGCCAAACTTGACCCGATACATCACCAGGCACTTCGGATATGCATTGGTGCCTATAGAACCTCTCCAGTGGAGAGCTTATATGTAGAAAGTAACGAGACCTCTCTGTGGTGAAGACAGGAAAATCTTTGTTTTAAGCACTACTTCAAAGTCTTAATCACAAACCAAAAATCCTACGCAGTCGAAATTGCTTAATGGCCCATACTCCCATTTATATCAGACACGACCATCATGTGTCCTATCCTTCAGCTTGCGGATGAGTGCTTTGATAGAAGAGTATAATTTGATCGATATTAATGTACAGCTGGAGGATTTTTTTGGAATTCATCCCTGGGAGAATCCGAGAATCGAATCTCTGGACACTTTCGACACTGTAAATCACAAACTAAGGAAATCATCTACAAGCAGTTTTTTTTTGTGAACATAGAAACAAATATAGGAAATATATCCTTTTATATACAGATGGATCAAAATCCCAGGATCATGTTGGTGCCGCTTTCGTCACAGAGAAAACGATAGTGGGGGTTCAATTACATCCAACTTGCTCTATGTTTACTTCCAAGTTTACTGCAATCCATCTGGCTTTGACTTACCTTTCAAAACACTATATGAAGCTTATTATCGACACGGATTCCATGAGTGCCGTAATGTCACTGGAAAATTACACTCATTGTTCTCATCCAATTGTAACCAGAATCATGAAGTTGAATCATACTCTAAAAAATCGGGGGTACCAGATTCTTTATTCGTGGATCCCTGGGCATGTTGTGATTAGGGGGAATGAACTGGCAGATATTTCAGCTAAAACTGCGACCACAATGTACAATCCTCAGATTCCACTACCAGACATCAAAGAGTTTGTCAAAAGCAAAATTCTGAGTAAATAGCAGAGGCAAAGGGATGACAAAGTATGTAATGAGCTGAGAAATGTGAAACCCACCATTGAATACTGACCATGTATGGCTAATAGAAGGGAAGATGTTCTCTTGACTATACTGAGAATTGGCCATTGTTGCCTGACCCATGAGTATCTTCTGAAAGGAGAAGAGAATCTCCACTGCACAAACTGCAATGCAGATCTGACAGTCCGTCACATCTTGGTGGAATGCCAGAGTTTTAATTATTTTCGCCAAAACATTTTAGTTGTTCAGAATTGGATTTAAGAAATTTAATTGGAAATCATCATAATCTGCTTCTGTTTTTAAAAGATATTTATTGTCTTTTATGGTGGACTTTAATTTGTCTTTAAAAGATAATAGCTTTTATTGTAGACTTTAATCGGTTTTTAATCTGTTTTTACCTAAGCTAGAAGATTTTACAAATGACTAATTGCATATTTACCATTTGTCTAGTGCAGATAACTTTGACGGGTTTTGTGCCAAAATTACAGTAATCCAATCCAATCCTATCCTTATATCCCTTTGATCTGAGTTCAGAATTTAAAATGATGGACAGTACAGTATTTTTAATAAATCCAGTAAAACTCTTAATTATGGAAAAAAGTCATGGAATTATAAATGCATAAATAAGAGTAAAACATGTTACCACATGAGAAATAGCATGTCCATCACTGCTATGTTATCAATGAAGGAAAAATTTCTGTATCCCATTAAAAAATCTTTGAAAAAGAATTGCTCTTTTCAGTCTGAAAATTAAGTGAATTGAATCAGCATTGAAATAGCATATGATGTTCTGAAGACCATACTAACTAGTGTAGTATTTCTTAAAAGATGTTTTGAACAGCTGTGAAGCCATGGATTCCCAAATTATGCACTATGGTGCCCTGGACACTGTGTAAAAAGGGCAGGGCCATTGCAAAGTGCCTTTGGCCTTGTGTCACTGAGAGACACGACTTGCAGACTTCGTGTTCAATGCATGGCCATATTTTTCATTAATTTTTTTTCTTCTTGAAATAATAGTTTCTTAAGTTTTTCTCAATACTTTTATTTCAGTTTTTTGCATAATTGCATTTAAATTATATTTTTAACATTTTTATTTCTCCTTTTAATCTGAAGTAATTTTTGTTCTGAATTTCATTTCATCAAGTGGCATTTTATTTTGTCACTTAATTCTTTCGATTTTCAAATAATTCTATGTTATTGCATCAGAATTTTATTCATTATTTTTGTACATGTTTTGCACCTTTTACTTTCTGTCATAAGATTACTAATATTTGTCTTCTGGCATTGGCATCTATTAAAATTTCTTTTTCCACTTGGGACCATCAGTATCGATATTGTGGGAAAGTCATAGAATTGTATATATCTAGGGAGGGAAGTCATGATCTTTTAACCTCCGATGGGCTATAAAGAAAAGACAGGTGAATATATGAAAAAGATTTTATTACTAAAAGTAAAGTACAATACAGGTTATTTCTCCACATAATCGCCTTGACGATTGAGGCATTTGTCATACCTGTGAACAAGCTTTGCAATATACCCTCTTCGTAAAATGTTCCTGCCAGTGATTGGAAGTGAGTTGTGACGGTTTCTTTGAGCTCTACATCATTTTGGAAGCGCTGCCCCCCCAAGCCATTGCTTCAGTTCAGGGAAAAGATGAAAGTCACTCGGCGCTAGGTCGGGACTATATGGCGGGTGTTCGGAAATGTCCCACTGAAATTGCTGAAGGAGCTGTTGTGTTACACGAGCGCTGTGAGGACGGGCATTGTCGTGGATCAGGACAATTCCAGAAGTCAACATGCCTCTTCATTTGTTTTGAATAGCTCTCCGTAAGCGTTGCAAAGTTTCACAATATGAATCTGCATTAATTGTTGTTCCAGGCTGCATTAACTCCACAAGCAACACTCCCTGTTGTTGAAGGTTCGTTTGAATTTTGTGGGTCTCTTTGGGGAATTTGTGTGCATCCATTGTTGTGATTGTCATTTCGTTTCAGGCGTGTCATATCGAACCCATGTCTCATCACCTGTCACAATGGATTTCAAAAAATCTTCTCCATCAGTATTGTAACGGTCAAGAAACTCCAACGCTGCAGCCATTCGGCGAGCTTTGTGGTCGTCAGTCAACATCTGGGGGACCCAGCGAGCGCAAACTTTTCTGTAGCGATAGAGTACAGGGAAGATCTCGAAACTTCCGGAAATTTCATTGATAATTCACTTATGGTGAACCTTCGATTTTCCTTAACCGCTTGGTCAACTCGTTGAACAATGTTGTCTGTAGCGACAGACTTGCATCTTTGACCCCTTCATCATGCACATCAGTTCGGCCATCTTTAAACTTTCGACACCATTCACGAACAACGCCATCACTCATAAAGCTGTCTCCATACACTCGATTCATTCTTCAATGAATTTCCGCTGCACTGTACCAGTGCACAGCTACTAATGATGTCATTGTTGTACAGGTATTGCTATTCCTTTTCATAGAACCTCACAAAAATCACCTACTGCTTCACAAAATACTTTGCAGAAGATAATGCAGAGAAATTTGTTGATTCAATATTCTTTTCATTCTCAAGTATCGCAGTACTTTACTTTGCAAGACAAAGAGAGTTTAATGTAATTCTTTTGTGATAACATTTTGGAAAAAAAATTGCTTGCTCAGATTTAATGGGTTGTGAACAAAACTGAGTATCCATCTGTAAGTTCTAAATCTCTAAGGATCCTCATTCCTGTTGTTATCTATGTGAAGCTGGGTTTTAGGCTACTGCTGTAATAAGAAACCAAATATTTAAAAATTTATGTGAAGCAAGAAATAAGATCGTTCAAAAATTTATGTGGAGTAAGAAATGATAATAGCTGTATCAAGTCTTCTTCTGCAATTTGAAAAACTGGGTGGGGAATAACAAGCTCATGAAGGTTTATTTTTTTCGTATTTAATTTCTTAGGTTTTTCTTATCAATTAAACTAATAAATTTTAAAACAATGTAGCATGTATCAAGAATTAATTAATTTATTTTTTGCAATTTATCAGATGTCACATTGAAACATAATCACACTTCTTGGCTAATTTGTTTACATTCCGTGGTACAGCCAAGTGTGTTTACATCAATATCAAATATAGATATTTGAAAGAGCACATGTAAATATTTTTCCATCGAAAATGGGCAATGAAAGCAGTGTATTTATGTAGTCTTTTTCTTATTTTAAGAGCATGAAATCATTCTAAGAGTCATTTAACTGTGGGTATTATCTATAAATACTAACAAGCCCCCCAAAACGCTTCCCCATCCCCTT
>KK122468.1:1335977-1353364 GCA_000611955.2 Stegodyphus mimosarum | reverse complement strand
TCTTCCAAAATACTATAATTTCCGCTGCTACCAGTAAAACTATTAACAAAGCTTTGGAATAGGACACCACAATGACCTTGACTGAGTATGCAATGTAGTGTACTATTTCAGAGAAGGGAGGGAGAGGTTTCTGAAATGGTGAAAGTAATGATTGTGCAGTTATACCATTTTAGGAACAGTAGGCATAAACGGGTTAAGTGTTTTCTTTTTTTTTCGAGTATGTCTGACGGTGATGACTAATGACTGCATTGCTCATGTTTCTGTTTGAGTAAAACTTATTTTTTTTAATTGTGTGCCTATGCCGTCTCCACGCTTTCCATTTTCGGGACAGCCAGGAATAAAGAAAGAAATAATGGGTGTTTCAAACCCGCTTATCTTTTTTGAAGAATTGCTCGTGCTTCATATTGTTACTGAAACTAATCGTTTTGCAGCCCAGTATATGAACCAACATCCTGCAAAAGAAAAATCAAGAAGAAAATCTTGGCATCCAACCAGTTCAGAAGAAATATGTTTTTTTAGGTGTACTGATTTTACTAGGTGTAACACTAAAACCCGATATTACACTTTACTGGTTCTGTTAACTCCTCTTGTAATGATAATTGTACTGTTTGTAGGTTTGGAAAAGGTTAAAGGATACAAGTTGGAATCTTATGTTGAGGATATCCAGAAATTTATTTGTAAAATCTTCTTTAACTGCTTCCAAATGATCAGAATCGTTTGTTTTCACAGAAGAAAGATTTGGAAACTGACAGAATTATTTTCGACCCAGATTTTGTTTCCATGAAGCAAGTTTTGAAACGAATAAAGAAAAGTCCAGTGTTGCACTTGTTAAAACATGCGTTTGATTATTTTTAGTATTAATCAAACTTTTCAGCACGTTCTTGAGTATTGCTCAGAACGGTTGGTTCTCAACATCCAGTGGTGACCCCACCTCTGTATTAAGCTTTCGATTCTCAATAACTTTTTTGCCACTTTCTTCATTATTGGTAGCTCTATTTTTGGATTTAAAACCATTCTACACGTGTCATTGTCCTCCTTCACTGATGATTGGAGCATGGTCATCATAATAAAACTTCTGTTATAATTGTCTTCATTTATTATCACGTCACATTTTACCACAAATTCCATTAACTGAAAAATTTTGCATGTGATATCCAAAAATCTTCAGATTCACCACTAGTCATCATAATCACTATGAAATATGCCAAGCATTTTTTAGCTTCAAAAACATATCCTCTCATGACCATATGATGTGATGATTTTTATGTTAAATATTTCAAAACCCTTGATTGATATTACCACTATTCAGAAAATGTAATATAAATTTTTAAAAAGCCTACTACATTTCAGCATATCCTGCACTCTTAGATATCTATTAGCCGGATGATGCATGTACAACAGGTCAAAAAAAGGGGGGTACAGTTCCATATCTCCTGATATACTAAGCCAGTTAATTAAATTCAAATTGTGGTTTTCATGTCTTGAAAGTGTGACTCAGAGTAAATGTTAAATTTTTATAGAGTTCTAACATAGGTATTTTGATACAAAATCGGATTTTTTTTCCAAAGTGACGTGATTTCTTCCCTATTTCAATTTTTACGACTTAAATTGTGCCTAAAATTATATCCAGGCATTTTGCACATACATCCGAGTCGTCATACCTTGTTATTCGCTATATAAGAGCACAGGTATTGCCTCCGATTTCATCAGTATTTGGTCAGAGTAAAAAGTGAATCAGTTTTCACTATGTGACATACTTGCCAACCTATGACACTAAAAGATCAGGAGAATTATCTCACCGACAAAGACTTTTTTAAATAAAAATATGTAGAAAGAAAATATATTTTTTAGTAATGAATTAACTAATTAATATCTGAAAGTTAAGTTACTATTTCTTAAATGCAAATAATTCAAAAATACTTGCATGTAAAAAAAGGAATATTTGTACCTTCTAATGAACAGAAAAATACTAATCAGTTCCCCAATCATTAAATAATACTTCAACCACCTCACAAATCATCGATTGCAAAACATGAATTAATGCAATTCTGCACTGTAGAACTAAGTTGAGAACATCGAATGATAGCAAAATGGAGCGCAAAAAGCTTTAGTAATGTTCGAAGACAAAAACATAAATATTTGTTCCTGACAAGATAAATTTACAATAATCAGAAAATATGTCCATTGTCAAGGTTTTTTTTAAATTATTATTTGATGCTTATATCTTGTGGTATTGCCTGTTAAATTGTTTGCACAGTCGTAGATGCAGAAATTACTTAAATTTTTCTTGCATCTGTTTTTAACAATGGAAGTAATAACTACATCTCTATTTACTTAAGGTATTTTATAACTTTCAACAGAGCCTTTTAAACACTAGAAGCATTTACTATTTTGAATAAATTTAAAAAGTGGGTTCCTCTAATCGAGTATTCTAACTAAACATTTCTCTAAAGGTAAAACCAGCGTCTGTTAGAATTGTTTCAGTTTTTCTTTCCTTTTAGTAATCTTTGCAAGATAATAAATATCAACAATGTGTTCAACCACACTATTGGCAAAGAAGTTGACCCTTATTCACTGCTAAATGTAAGAAAGAGGTCATACATGCATTTCATTGTTTTGCAAATATAAATTTTTACTTTTTAAGATGCCTGCATCATCAGTCTGATGTGGCACTAAATGCTAAGCAGTTATCCTGAAGAATTGCATTCCTTTAAAGTTTTAACAATTAGCTGTGCTATATAACAAAGCCTATTGAATCTTTTCTAAAGTGGGGTCAGAAAGTACACATATTTATTTTTTCTACAATTGCAGCCATTTTTGTCCATGCACGAGTATTTCTTAGCAATTTTACAGCCGTGAAACATTTTTCTTAAAATGCCGCAGTGTGATCTGATGCATTCAGTGGCAGTAAAAAAGGCATTCTGGGTTAGCTTTTTGGTCTTCAACTACAAAGAGTTCTTACCAGTAATTTTACATTATGCCAGAGGCCTTTAATGAAATAGATAAGTTATAGGTGTATGTATACTTATACATCACACCCTGAGGCTAGAGTCAATTTCATGAGCAAACTCAGTAATTAAGCAATTTTATGATGGCATTCGTGTTAGCAATTATATAGCAATATAGGCATTTGTCATTGTCCTTATGTATGCACATGTTTAAGAACATTGCCCCTTCCACAATGCAAAATCGACCTAACAAATGATACACATTGCAATATTACTTTTCCTTGATGAAATAATAGAAAGAAAGTTACCCGAGTATAATTTTTGAAAAAATACAAAAGTATTTTATATTTTTCACAGGCATAATTAAAACAAAAGTTCACAGTTTCTGGGAAGCACTGAAACTTACACTGCTCACTGGTGAGATGAATGAAATAAACAACCTCAGCCTTGCTTTGTGCTTATTGGAGAACTGGAACACAATGTTATCTTTCGGATTCTCATACACAAAGCAGAAACGTTATATCTCAGTGATGTTACGACTTCGTTTTTTTTTATATGCATCTAGAGAAAAACAAGGGCTTTCAGATGACAAAAATCATTTTGGGGGAGGGGGCAAACAATGAAGTATTAAGCCAAGCTACATAAAAATCGTGAAAAATTTTATGAATAAGAGAATGTCAGGAGAAATATGTTAAAAATCTCCACAGACAGTGATTTTATATAAAACTATATTTTGATGTTCATATGAAATGAATTTTTAACTTCCCTTTACTGTTAGCAAATGAATAAATAAATAATTATGCTACAGATAGAAAAACTAGAAGTAAACATACAAAAAGGTAACACAACTTTTTTAGCTAAAGCAGGAGTTTCTCAATAATTTACCAAAATAATTATGACCTTTTTTATGACATAAATAATGCGTTGTTAAAACACGAGTGACCTATTAGTACACGTTTTAAGCATCACAAGTTGAAAATTTACATAATAAGTAAAGGAAATTCACCGACATTATCTCAATAGCAAAGAGAAAATTCTTTTTAAATATCTAAAAAATTATTGAGAGCACAGTATAAAAAAATTTCTGTGAAATCATGATGATGTCGTAAATTTTGTGTTCTATTTTGGTTGTAGTATTGGGAAGTCGGGAGAATTTTCTGTACTGAGCGTATGTGACTATGAAATGCAATGGAAAAATGAAAAGTTAGTAATCACTTCAATATTTAAGTAGGAATCAATGTCACAATAAAGAGCAGTTTAAAAATTAACCAAGAAAGTACATGTGTAAACTATTTTGCTAAAAAGTTAGACATTTTCCTTTGAGTAGATTATCACCTTCCTAATTAATGATGAAACATCCAGTTTCAGCCTCTAAGATTTTATCTAAAAAACACAGTAAAGAAGTCTATTCAGTAGGAAAATATTGCTTAAGATTGTGCAGACAGAAGATAGCATTTTTTAAAAAGTATTTGAACGAGTGAAAATTGAAAAGTAGTAAGATTTTAGCTATGGACTATGAATAAACGATTTGAGAATTATTAAAAAATAATAATCATAAAAAAAAACAACATAGCAAAAGTATAACATATACAAGTCATTCTTCATAATAAGTTATGAATATTTTCCATTTCGTACAAGGAAGTCAGAAACTACCAAACTGGCAATGATGCACTCAATCCAACCGTTAAGATTTACTAATATTGCAGTTAAACTTTTGTGTTTGTAAAATCTGACTTGAAATTGCACAAATAGAAGTAAAAACATGACTTTTTTTAATATTCACTTGACATGTAATAAAATATAACCTGCGATACTTTTAAATGTGATCAAGGAGTAATTTTTGAGTCGAAGAGAAACAATTTATAAAATAATGATTCTAATTCGCCTAGTAATTTTAATTAAAATGATATTTTCTTAGGCATGTTTTTTAGTCTATGGTACTGCAAGTCAGTGATATCAAAACTTTGAGAAAAGATTCAAAATCCGTATAAAGTGGATCAAAATCTCCATTACCTACATATGAATACTCAGTATCAGAGAAATTTAATCTATTACAATAGTATACTAAGATTAATTCCATTCAAGCTGAATCTTTAAAACATGTAAAAAATTGACTAAACCAGTGTAATATAAAAATTTTCCCTTAGTTCTTACAAGGAAATAACTGAAAATGTGATGATTAGCAGTAGTAGCAATGTAAAAAGAAAACATATTCCATGTGTTCAAAAGTTATCAATAAGGAGTTCCCTAAAAAGCTTTTCTGAAAAGACAATGATATTGCAACTATTCTGTACATTGTTTCAAACAGAAACACAAATTGATATTAAAACACTGAATTCAGTTTTTCTTAAAAATGCAATATAAAGTTTTGTTTACCAGTAAAATATTACTTAAATTCTCTAGCTGAAGTGAAACTTGACTTCCCTCAGATATTTGCATGATATGGAATAAAAATTATGGACAAGACCAGTAGCAGTCTGTGCAATACAATACAAGGCAGCTTAATGTTTAATTGGTTACTTCAAAAGAATTGTTGCCAATAAATCTGAAAAATACTGCTCCTAAAATGGCAGTTCTTAAAAGCATAAATCAAAGCAAAGCATCCAAAAATGGCCTATCCTAGTGTTATTTTCCATCATAACAATGCTTGTCCCCACATTTCAGTGAATGCCAGACAAAAAATTACTGAGAATTTTTTATACCTCCCCTCTCATATTCACTAGACACTGCCCTCTTGGACTTTCATCTGTTCAAAATTCTCTGAATGGCCTGGAGTTAATTTGGAGACAGTTAATCAGCACGTCGGTACCTTCTTTATAAACTTGATAAAAAAAAATTTCCAGATACATAACTGAAAGGACAGTATAAGTCATAGAATAAAACGGTCATTCAATGAAAGTTTATTTTTGTTTCCAATGAAAAAAAAAAAAAAAAACTGCAAAACTTTTCAGATGACCCAATACATTTTATTTAAGACTGGATTTTTTTAAAGAAAAAAAAATTTTTTTCTCTCTCTATATATAATTACACAAAACTCTTAACCCCAAAACTGAAATGGAATTCAAAAAGATTAGATTATGAAAAATTACATAATTTGCTCAAACTTCTATATTTGATAAGAAAAGGGTTAAATACTGAATAAACACAATGTATGAATAAATGCATGGATACAGAACAAAGAATACAAATTTAAGCTAAAAAACTCATAATGATTCTCTTTTTTAAATAAACATTTTTAGTCTTAATTTGTTACATGCCTTTCATACTGTACATCTGTACTATCAACGTAATAGTCAATACAGCTAAACTCAATTCTTCCAGAATAGTTCTCTGAATGACAGATTTCTAGCTACAACATTTTAATATAGTCGGTGAAAAACTGCATCTGATGGTGTGTTGTCCACAGATCAATTGGAGAAATTCCCAAAAGCAAAGTTTCCTCAAAATAATGCATTTGACAAAGCTTGTGAAAATTTCTTTTCCAGTCTGACAGCAATTCCACACAGGTCTGTTTGTAATAAAGCTATATCAAAATCCTTAAATCCAATTTTAATACTTCATGCTATGTACCAGAAGTGAGTGATGTAGGGCAAAATAAAATGTTTAAGATCATGATCCTCGTTATTAAAGTATCAAGTGGCGATTGTTACATGTTAATTAGCTTGAAATGATGCCTATAAATTTATATGATGATTTTAAAATTTAATTACCAGCTTTCTTTGCATTCTTATCAATGATACATTGACTTCCATCAATAAATATGCAGAAACATACAGAGTATTCTTTTATTTACAAAATGAATAAAAAATAAAATCATCAACAGGAATTCAGCAGGAAATTTTTTGCCACATGAAAGAATGTTATAAAAACAAAATGATCACATTAGAATTTTCAATCACATCTAACATATGGTGGTGATGATCACACAATTAGAAGTACTAAATTCCATCTTCAACAGCAAGCCTGAGAGTTCTTTTGTCCCTACAACACAACCTCCTGCCAGGCACAACTAATTTGTTGTATCTATGTGATACTTTTTTAAATAGTCCCCCTCCTCCCTGCATGATGCTACCTTTTCAGACATTCCAAAAATAAATTTAAGTACACTAGTATTATTGAAGCTACTACTTAGGTACTTTATTTAACATTTAATTTGCAGATTGAGACTGTTTAGGTATATTTTTGTTTTCATTTAGTTAGTTTATGTTTTGTTGATTTTCAAACATAATTTGAGTTATAAATAAAATTTCATTTTAAATATGAAAAAAAAAGTACACTAGCATTTAGTTTCAATTTTAATACATGAATGTCATATATGAATCTAGTAGTTCACAGTGCCTGGCAGAGGGTTAAAACAGTCACAGCTACATCACTGTTTATGTATTATTTATTCCTATGCCCTGTTATATAGTTGCACTTCACTGTCACCTGTCAAATGAAATGACAACATTATAACCACATATAATTTAAAATAAATGCTAAACAAACACTACATAAAAATAATTAGATACATAGTTTAGTTCAAATATAAAAACCTATTTTTTAAAAATGTTTGAAAATTACAAGTAAAAAAATATACAGCTAAGGCAAATCAGAAAACTATGGCCATATGCCAAACCTGGCTCGCCTTCATTTTTAATCCAGCTGTCATATTCTCGTGCTTGTCATCATTTTTAAAAGTGAACCGGCAAATGTTTGGCATAGCGCGCTTCATTTATTAACAGTTTTGCTATAGTGGAGCATGTGGTATCATTTGTCTAGGCACTGATATTTTTTTTCTTTTTTTACTTTATTCATTGCCTGCCATTAACATATCACTCTCAAATTCAAATGAGAAAGGTTTTGTAAACTTAAATGACAATGGTGAATTTATGTTTCATGTGCAATTACATAACAGCTGTGCGAAAAGAATACAGTATACGTCGTCATTTGTGCACGAGACACGTATTCAGACGCGACAGAAGATGAATGATCATTAAAATTGGGAAGTTTAAAACAGAATGCGCCATCAAATTTTTTTGTTTGGTTTTTGTAAATATTAAAAATGATAATGAAGCAATAACTAAAGTCAAATGACAAACAGCTCATTTATTAGCCACAAAAGGAAAACCATTTACCAATGGTGAATTATTAAATCAGGTATACTGTTACAACTGTTGGATGACTTGCAGACATCAGAAGCCAAATTGAGTCATTTAAAAGATAAGGACATTACCAATAATGCCCAATTTTCGGTGTTTATTTGAGAGGTCAATGCTGAATTTACAACAACTGAAGAATTATCTTCTATGAATAGTCTATATGGAAGAACTACACTTCAAGATATATTCGAGGAAGTCAGAAAAACACTAACACAATACAATTTGCAATAAGTTAAAATCTGTCACAACTTATGGTGGAAAAAATATGTGGGGAAAGTAGTAGTTGGACAAATTTTTTGCGAAGATGCTGCATGTTTAAAACCTCACTGTATTATTCAGCAGACGCTCTTTGTGGAAAACACTTTAATCTCTAGAGTGGTATTGAGCCAGTTATAATGATTAACTTCATTTGCTCTTGTGGACTACCAGGTTCGTGAACTTTTATTAGCAATCAAAACTGAATATTCCAACTTGTCTTTATACAGCTGTTCGATGGCTCAGAAATGGGAAACTTTTATTGAGATTCCTGGAACTGACAGAAGTCATAAATATTATTTTAAATGAGAAAAATTGCTCAGAACCTTTACTATTCATTAGCAAATGACTATGGAAAATAGCATTTGCCACAGACGTAGTGAGATATCTCAATGAATTCAATCTGAAATTACACTGGAAAACAGTACTCATATGTGAAATTTATTTATTGTGTTGTAAAGGCATGTATCTCCAAAAATTTGCACTGTTTAACAAGCAAATAACATTAAACAAATCTGATCATTTTCTATTTGGTAAAGAATTCTGAATATTAGCGAAATCCCCATTCCCAAAAAATTTGTGCACGATGTATTTTTTGAATTTATACTACAATTAAAAAAGCATTTTATGGATCTTGATGTAGGTGCAAAAGAAATTTTAAATCATATGCATAGAGATGGATAACCCTGTTTAGGAGTACTTAGCATGTGCAAAGACATTTTCAAAAATGAAGTATGTAAAATAGCAATTCAGATCATTATCAACAGATGACCAATTGCAAACAACTTTAATGGTAGGCAGTACTAATTTTGAACTCCAGTATGATGAAATATTATCTCAGGAGAAGAGAGAGGACCCTCTGTACTAGAAATTTTAATTTATTTAATAATAATGTTTTTTAATATGTAAATCTTTTATTCCTTTTCTTGTAAATGTTAGTAAAATTGCTCATAAACATTATGCAAAAGTATCACTTCAGAACTCCCCCACCATTCTATGAGAAAATTACGCATTCATATCTTTATGTTTGCTACTTGGCCTGCCGAGCTTAAAACTTTTACAATCTGTCCCTTTCTAAGAAATGTTTGCTGACCCAGTATCCAAATGGTAAAGTACTAAAAAACAAAGAATTTCCACTCACTTTATAGATTAGAGAAACCCATTCATACTAGCAATAGTCTAGCCTTTATTATGTTACCACCTTCTATGCTTTTTTAAACTGAAAATTACTACGAAAAATTTGACTTGAAGCTGCATCTTTAGATAAAGGTGCAATTTAAAAAAAATATGTAAAATAGAAACTGGTTAACCCCAAAAAGTGTTAAAATCAAAACTGTGTTTTAAAAAAAATTCAATTACAAGTGGTGTGTATGAAAAACAATTTCAATTGACATAGATTTTATTTTAGCAGAAGCACTTCCAGTGATTCAAATTGTTGTCATCTTTATTTCACGAACAGAAAAAGAGGTGGATGAATTTTCTAGAAATTACTAAACATGTCAAGCTTTATAATGAAGGGAAAAAGAAATAATGAAAAAGAACAAAGTAAGTAATGCCATCTACAGATGGTAAGTGGATCAAACGTAAGAAATTTCACTCCCTAATGCAAAATTTTGTTTTATTTGTTCACTATATCTCAAGCCACACTGGCAACGAATAAATTCCTATAATAAATAAATAAATAATGCAATAAATTCCTCAGAACTTCATGTTAGGAGAAAAATCTTGACTTCTTCCAGAAGTGGGTTACTTCCAAAGCGTCTAGGAGCAATGTCCTTTTCCTGTAACTGGTAATCTATGCCCAATCTTTTATAAAATAATCAGAGCTTTAGATTTCTTACAAATGATCATAAGCAGGTAATAATGAATATTTTAAATGAAATCTTCAAAATGCTGTTCACTTTGAGTGACTATAACAAGCACGGCCAAGTTGCGTCTCAGGAGCTACGTGCGGCCCTTTCTCCTCTGAGATGCCACTTATTTTCAACAAATAGGAGTTTAATTTTTTAAATACAAATGGAATTTGAAATAGAAATTATACAATGGCACATTTCTTTATTAATTGCTAATTTCATTTTTTTATATTATATATGCAATAATTTAATCGATTCCAAATAACTGTCCACCATCACAGTAACAAATAATTCCATTTTTGGCAATCACTATTCCAGTCATATTAGGTTTGGAGTAGGTAACGATCATCAGAATAGCACAAAATATACAAATAGTTAATTTGTTAATCTAAAAAAGTAATGTTCCCTGATATATATATATTTTTTCCAAGTTAATTTTATTTCAGGCAGTTTCTGCTTATATTCCTTCTGCATGTTCCTATAAGTCATAGCAGTTTTAATCCACTTAGCTGTTTTGCTGTTTAACTTTATTCAATTCCTAATCCGAGGATTTTTGGCGAGGTGAGCCTTCCCGCTTGTATTTGGTTAGATTTGTTTCAGTTGTGTTACATTTCTGCATGCATCCTTCAAAATTAGTTCCTTATCAAGTTAGTAAGTCAGATAACTTAATTATTTGGTAATCCTAGGATCATAATTTATTTCACCAATGGTATGCATTCTGAAATATTTGAGGTCAAGGTACGAAACACTGGATTGACAACAATTTCAATTCTAGTCACCATTTTTAATTCACGTTTTATCGACAGTTGTTATTCGAGATAGAAATCTTTCACCTTCATATCAATAATGGTGCATTAAGGTTGATTAAAGAAATAAGGTTGATCCCTCATTAACTGAACACAAATGTCTCTTTTCTTCAAAGTTTCTGTCAAAGTACAGCAAACTGATGCTGATGAAATTGCTTTAACTTGTGAAATTTTTTATACATTATCTGATGACCTTTCTTTTTCTTTCCAACTTGAGAGAAATATCGCAGTGGATTATAGTTGCCGCTGGGCCTTTTACTGCCTGATATTTCTTATATTTTTCACTCTAATACGCGATGCAAATGTATCAACCTCAGATAAAACAAAATATAATTTGTAATCTATATCTTGTCTAATGAATTAATACAATTATTCAGTGTTAATTAATTATAATCTAACTTTGATCTATGTATGGTTGTCCTCATGTTAATTGTATGGAAAAACAAAATTATTTTTTATACAAAAGGCTAAAAAAGTTAATAACTTATTATTTTTAAACAGTTTTTCTTTTTCGAATGATAATTTCTCTACCATACACACTGACCATGTATAATTTAAATTCTGTCTATTTTTAAAAAAAAAAAAAAAGAAAGAAAGAAAGAAAGAAAAAAACTTCACTTTTCTTTTAATAATGGTTTAAAATTTACTCAAATAAAAATTTTTTTACATACTTGTAGATCAATGTTTTCAGTTTATTTTTACTAAAATCAAACAACAATAATTATTAATGGAGGGGTACGAAGGAAATCAGGGGAAAAAAAAAGTCGCACAGTTGCACTGTACAAGAGATACAAATTTGTATTTTCTTAGGATTTTTCTTAATACAAAGCAGAAGATTTTTATTTATTCATATTTCTAAGTAACCCTTTATCACATATAAAATACAAAATTCCGACTAATTTATTAAATTTTTTTAATATTAAAAACCTGTATTTTTGAAATGCTATAAATTTTGACTTGGGGCTCTGAACTATTATAAAATCTATCGCACGGCTCCTATCATCTTGAAGTTTGGCCACCCTTGGATTATACTTTCAAAAAAGGCTTATTTCTGCCAGATTCTATATTCCAAAGACACAGCATCTAGTAGAAGTAATGCCCTTTTCCCATGAGCTGGTATCCTATACACCACACAACTTAAATTATACACATTTTTTTTTTTTTGCTGCACTTCATTTAAATTTACTTCCTCAAATCTCATTAGATATATATTTCTCATTCAATCAGTCAGTTCCTACTTTGCAGCAGGGCCAAAAATACATAAAAACACAATTTTCAGTGTCCTAAGGATACTTGTTTATGAGTTATGGAGGATACATACATACAGACGTCACAAAAATATCTCTTCTGAATCCATTTTACAATCTATCTGTTTTGGAAAAAATAGTTCTTTATTCTGTCCATATGTACAGATGTCACAGAAAAACACTTTTCAACATTCAAGAGCTGTCAAAATGTAAATTTTTGTTGAAATATTATACTCGAAATTTTTCACATTTACGATACCTCCTTTACTTCATGTAAGGAAATAAAAAGTATTATTTCTGCCAGATCCTATGTACCCATACCAAAAGTTACATAAAATTAAATACACAAACTGTAATTACATTAATTAATTATTTTCAACAAAATGCTGCCTATCATTCTTAAATACCAATCATAGCATCATTCAATAAATCATTTCAAATTATTCGATATTTCATGTGACAAATTTCTAGAACTTAATTACTGATAATTTTTTAGGAACATTCACTTCATTGGTAATAATGGTTTTCTTGCAGTATATAATATCTATACAAACTGAAACCTAAATATCAAAGCCTCCACTCCCACAAATGCACAGCAGATGTTTGACAACAGACAATATTCTCAGCATGGATTTAACAAGTTGCTTCTCCCCCCCCAAAAAAAGTTTATTTGTAAATTTAAATAAACTGAACTTACGTATTTCCAGAAATCTTGGCTAAATTTTTCTGAAAAAGAGGAAAAATATAATTAGAATCCATCTTACATTGAAAACCAATAATACAGGACTTTTATATAAAAATTTTAATTCTTAGCTCTATGATGTAAAATTACAAATACACCTGGATATTCAACTTCACACCCTCTGATCCCCTTAATCATAATATATAAAACTTTCCCCTATCATCTTATATGAATTTAGCCCATTCAATTTTGATGAAATTTGATGAAAAATATTTTACAATGATTCAAAGTTTAAAAGAATACATGGTTTTGGAGCAGAGAAATGTAGCAGAAACTTTCCAAAAACAGATATTCTGTGTAAAGGAAGGTACATTTATTAGTCAATATAATAAATAAAAAAAAAAAAAAATTCAAGAGAATTTATTATATTGTCTGCAATAAATTCACTGGATAAATAACTACAGTTTGCCCTTTTCCCCAAAGCTATGCAACAAAACTCTGATTAGGAACAAATAAAGATATTCAGAATTTCAACAATTACTTCATTTTTCACCCCAAATATACTTGCATGATATTTACACATCATACATTAATTATCATTTATTTCATTTAACAATAAAAACCAACGAAATAATAAATATTTTCCTTACCTTATGCAAATCTGATAACTGCTGATGCCTTGATAAAGCTTCTTTACTAGGAAACTGTCTTTTACACAATAGGCAAGCCATTTTAGATAGGTCTACAAATTTAGATTCATCTATTCTGTTACTCTGAGGTTTTTTGACATCAGGCTGAGATGAATCTGGTTCTGTGTCAGAGTCACTGTCATCACCATATGAAACAAGAGTAGTTTTTGTTGCTGCAATAAGTACAAAAATGTAACTTACAGATCTATATATATATATATATATATATATATATGGAATATATTACCACACTACGGGCAAAAAACACAGTAGGATTATCACTCTAGTAAAATCAAAATTATAAAACATAAATTTCATGTCTGAATTTTTTCAGACAGTTTGTTTAAACTGACATAATTGACAAAGCAGGGCTTTGGTTAAACTAAATATCTATCAACGTTTTCCCTCTAAACCCCAAAGTTAAAAATTAATCTACTACAAAAGTTTCAAACTGCTGATGAATTAAATCTTTTATTACAGCATAATTACTTTAATGCATTTAAACAATATACACTCCCGGATCCAGAAAATGGCACACCATGGAATAATGACTGGAAATACATCGAACTTTGAACAATATATTCTGAACTGGACAATGATTTAATTTCGTAGGTGTGTGTGTGTAACGAACTGAGAAGAAACTCAATGTCATAACTTGGTGTGGTAGATGGATGCATAAACTTGCATTCACGAGCATCATTTATGGGTGCGACATACACCCAACAGTTTTGTACAGCTTACATCTTCTTAGACAATGGATGAAGCAGAAAGTAAACTCTGCATGACTAGTGGCAAGGCGAAGCAGAGAAAAAAAGAAGGGTGACTAAAAGACAGCCAGATAGTGCAGCAAAGCACTGTGAACCGTTTATACAGATTACATTTCGGATCACATTACAAGAAAAAGCTAACATTAATTTATAATCAGAAAGGCAGATATTTTATATTTTAGGTATTCTTCTCCCATTGAAGAAGAAAAAGGCTTGGTCAGAAAAAAGCCTTTTTAGCAAAACATTACAGCAGTAGCAAACAAATTTTATACAATATGTATAGCTGATACAAGAAAGTGAATGAGGGGCTTCAGGTACATAACCTTGATTTTTCACTATGCCTTAAACCAGGTTGATGATGAGTTCCAAATACATGTTTCGTTCCTCTGAACTATTTGAGATTTTAAACCATTTTTTCAATACTTAATTCATAAATTTTACCTCAGAAAGAAACTTCAAATGAGTCTCAAATGCTCATATCTTTCTCCTACATGCATTCGTACTCAAAGCAAATAAAAAATATACCAAAAAAAGAGAGGACACCAAAAAACAGATCACAAATGTTTAAAAATAGGCAAAACAAACGAAAGGTAAATTAAATCAAAAAGAAAAACACTCTAAAAGCAATAATTAAAGAAGCAAAAAGATTCTTAAACTTGAAAAATTACTAAATAAGACCTCAAAACACTTTCCCTTGACAAGTTCTGTTTGAAGCATTAAACAAGGAAATTAATTTTTAAGACAATTTGTATTTTAATGTCATATGTACTGTAGTTTTTTCAAAAATTTTTTTAAAACAATTCCATTTTTATTTGTACTCTTTATTTGCATTTATCATTATTATTACTTTTATTTATTTATTTATTTATTTTTTGTGATCATTTCTTGGAGAGAGAAATAGGTAAACCTTTATATTTTTTGGAACTAAAACTAATTTAATTTACATTCCCACTCTAACTTAATTTACTATCAATTTATTATGATTTAGTAACTTCAGCACAGATTCGTCTCTTTTCTTTTTTAATTTGTTACTGCTTCAATTATGACTATTCTTAAGCATATATATATAGGGCATCAATTAAGATGCTGTAACTCCATTTCGACCAATATACTATTTTTAAATATGCTGTCGCATTGAATCAGTGGTATCAAGCATCATATGTTACTGATGTAACCCAATAGTTCATCTTTGTTTTGTGGTGAAAAGGAGGTGACCCAATCATGTCCCATAAATGCTTGATAAAAAAAGACAGAGGGAATGAGCACCCAAGAGAATACTTGTATACCCTACAATGCATTCAAAGTGAAATGAATGGGATGCAGCTGACATTACCTTGTGTAAAGATGACATCTGGGATGCTTTGAAGATATAGTAAGAAATGGAACTGCAACAGGTCATCAATATAGTGACATCATTAACGTGCACTACAGATGAACAGGTTTTAGTTCAAAGGTTACCCTGAACTATTATTCCATACTCACAGGAATGTGTCACTTGAAAATGGTGAAGGCATCAATTCAATATTCATGCTGCATTCCAAACTTCATACAAATCTCATAATTTACGAGGCAGAAATAAAATTTGTCACTGAAGACTATACATTTGTCACTTGATGCAATTCTGTTGTGACACCACTGCAAATGTTCATAATAATGGCTCCTAGTTAATGGAAACGTTCAAAAAGAATGGATAGATACCAACCTGCATCAGCCAATATCATGAATCTGCCTGTGTCAGGTGAAAACATCATATATCTTTTGCAAATGACTCCAATTATAGGTACATGGGCTGATATGGTGCTACATTGTATGCAAAATTTAGCGCACTTTGAAATTCATCTCCTTGCACCAGGACGTTGTTCGGCACATTTCCTTTCTGAGCCACTGTCATCAAATTGAATGAACTGTTGCATTACTTTATGTTTCATTAGCAATATGGCAAAGACCAATAAGTGGTGGAACAAACCTAATGTGAAGCCCTTAAAGATTCATCCAATTAGTGATACTGAATACAATGCCATCTTTAAAGACTGCTTTTTTTGGCCTTTTTCATTCACCAGACAGAGCAAAAAAATGGGGGGGGGGGAAGCAGAGTTTCACTAATACTTTTATAGTACCATTACACTAACTCCATGGCTCTTTCCTGAAGAAAAGCTTCCCAGTGGACAAACACAAGTGTCTACTGCCCCCTTTCCAGACCCAAGGTCACTCAAGAAGACAACTTTAAACTCACCAATATTATAAGAACCCTCATGTTATACAAACACTACCTGCCTCCTTTAAGATTCAAACTTGAGCCCATCAGTATGGTAAACCTAAAAAGTACAAAAGCTTCTCTATTGTAGCCATGATGCTGCCAAAACTGATGGTTTCATGCACGGTTTAATTGCTTATATCCTGCATGTTAGATATTTAATTGGTTTGCAAATGCAATGATTTGCATAATTTAGAGATACGTGAACTCACACAGAAATTTGCATGACAATGGTGTAACTATTTTTTTGGTCAAGTAACATATTTACAGATTCTAATTATAATTTGTTTCTCAATTTCAAATACCCTATTTAATGGCATCCATTAATAAGATTGTTATTATACTGTGCAAACTGAGTTATTGTTGATTATCAGTTCATATACACTTATGTTGTGTAAAATACATGCACCCAGAAAGAACTGAGCCAAAACTATGAAACTCAGAAGTAGTACAGTGTTCAAATAGATAACCAAATGATCAAAAACTGGGATGAAAAAAGTGTTTTATTCACGAGTAGCAATACAAAGAACGTGAAAATCAGTAAGCTATGCCCACCAGCTATACAAGCCAATACTTGGTTAGGCACGGGGTTTATTAAGTTGCCAATGTACCTCTACGATGAATTATGCCACTGCCCATCATGTTCAATAGGCAACAGGTCTGGACACCTGGCAGGCAGGTCGAGGATATTAACGCATCAAACGCATTGTTAGGAAAGTCATGCTGATGTGGTTAAGTGTTGTCC
>KK122468.1:1317958-1335908 GCA_000611955.2 Stegodyphus mimosarum | reverse complement strand
CCTGCTGGCATATGCAGTATGATTGGCTGCAAAATGTTGTCAACATAGCTGCAAGCAGTCAGAGTAACTCTCAACACAACTAATGGTGAATGGCTAAGAAATGGGCAATGTGCAAAGCTGAGGCTGAGCAGGGTGCATAATCTGTGGAAATTTTTTTTTTAAATGTGAAAACAGATCCCTAAGGCAAAGAAAATTGGCTCCCCTCCCAAAAAAAAAATTACAAAATGATTTCTGAGAAATGCAGTGCTTTGTTCTTTAATGTGTGACATAACACTTTTTTGATAACTAAAATTTCTATTTTAAATATCTACATATTTTCTTTTAATATTGATTAATAAATATTTATTGATTGTCTTTTAAAAACATACGGTAAATATCGATTGTCAGTCTTTTAAAAATGCCATCAAAATTTATTTTTTGAAGTTTTTCTAAAGATAAATTTACTATCACCTAATACCTAAATTTATCATTTCCTCTGTAAAAAAAATCGCCTAATTGAGTGAAGGTGGTTGCATTAATACATAAGTACCTTCTATCTTTTCACTGTGATACAGTCCTAATGTAAAGGTTTTCGACAATAGGCTCTCTATAATGAGCCAGTCAACTCCCTTGTTGAAAAAAGTAATCTTCATTGTTTTCATTCAATTGCTGCATCAGCCAGATTTTCAGTATTTCCAAGCAAATCCTGCCAAAGACATATAGATGACTACCATGTGAAGAAATGTGGGTATATTGAACTTTGTGAAATACCAAGTAAATAATTAAGTTCTATTTCAGTGTAATAAAATACGATATTGTGTTGCATTTGCTGCACATTTTTAACATCTTTAATGAAACAAGGTCACATTAAAGTAAATCTGCAGGTTCCTGAATTCTTACAGTATCACGAAAACAGCTGAGATAGCCGATTCCCAGCTAATTTCCCCCAGACTATCACGACCTGTGTTTTGGTTGTGTGCTGCTCGGTAACAAATGATAC
The DNA here is from genome assembly GCA_000611955.2 of Stegodyphus mimosarum. Taxonomy (NCBI): domain Eukaryota; kingdom Metazoa; phylum Arthropoda; class Arachnida; order Araneae; family Eresidae; genus Stegodyphus; species Stegodyphus mimosarum. The sequence goes on along the minus strand of KK122468.1, from coordinate 1,334,929 downwards.
ATTGGACTGCTTATCTCCCCATCTGCAGACATGTATGCAGTGGTCATCAGCATAACTCGTTGCCGAAGATTATATTTCTACCAGCTTGAGCGAGAGCTGTACCATGCAAGAGAACACTGCTTATGGTGCAATATCAACGGAAAGCATCTTAATGGACATAAAGATCTGAGCCCAGCGCCATCTAGTCTTCTGTGAATCATATGCCTGGATCCATGCGAGTTGGTAAATGGCAGTGAATTGATAATATGTAACTGTTGGCGCAAATGTGGTGGCTCTTCTAGTTACGTAATAATCTCGCACACTGGCAGCCCAGAAACGTCCGAAGTAACTATGGTGGCTGACAATGCCTTTACTAAGCCACTAATTCCATAAATGGACGACGACCATATCATTTCGAACAGTATGCCAGATGATCCGCCTGTTCAATCAACCGGCATCTTTTAGCTCTATGATGTGACCCCTCTTAAAGTCTCACAATTGTTTGCAATGTTGTCAAGTATGTCTTAAAGGCATCTTTTGTTAAAATGTTTTGTATGCAAGTTGTCACCATGGTTTTAAATACTTGTTACTTGCTGCATCAGTCCTTTCACATTCTATGCATGTTGTCTTGCTCCACAATGGTATAGTGCTCCAAGTTTAATCATTAACACAGTTGAGGCTCAATTCTTTCCTGAGCGCATTTTTTTTTTTTTTTTTGCAATAGTGTATTATAACAACATACTGACACAAGATGATTATTGATTTACTGTGGGGTATCTACTAATATGCTTAGATAATCAATAGTAAATAAAGGAGAAAAAAGGGAGTTCATGTTCATTATTTTGAATAACATTCATACCTGATACACTTAATTTGCTATCTAATTCAGCCATTAGTGCATTTCGCTCAGCAAGTGTTGTTCGTTTTTCAAGAATAGCAAAGCCAGCATCAGCAGCTGCTGAATGTCTGGATATATCATTACTAATAGCAATGCTCTGAGTAACAGTAATTGGAGGACTGGCAACTATGCCCAATTTTGCATTTTCTTTCTTCTGATTTAATGTTTTGGCCCACTTTTCCATGTCCTAAAATAAGTAAATAAGTATTTAGAAAATACACTGCATTTAAGTAATATTTTTCACAATAAAAATTCTTTTACAAATGCTAACTGGCAAAATGACGCATGTAAAATTTAAATAATCTTCCATTGCAAGTAGAATTTAACTCAAATGGATATTTAATTCATAATAAGACTTGAATAAATAAATAAAAACACAGATTTATTGCCAAAAACATCTTGATACTAAATCTTGCAAGCATTCAGAAACTCTAGAAGCTGACCTGGATTCTTCTACAAAGACAAGACCGTATTTCTATTCCCTATTTTTTTTGGAAATGTTATCTTTGTTTATGATGGTTTCTCTTAACTTGTGTCAACTTTAATCTTGAGACTATCATTCATATGCAAATAATAAAATGCCTGCAGGGATCAGCAAAATGGACAAATAATGTGGCACAGCTCCTCATTACTTGTCTTCCTACTTAAGTTCATCTGAAGGCAGATGCCACATGGTAATGACATCTGTTTAACAACATTTTGAATGTAACCCAAACAATATTTAGCGGAAATAATAATAATAAAAAAAACTAATTTCCTCACAAACAAGATTGTTCAAATACTCAATAACTAACTATGTTTTATATAGCATATTTACTAAATACCATAATTTTATGATCAGCATGAAAAGAATTTTAATCTCATTTTTAATGCAGAAATCATTTTAAAAAATATGCAAATGAAAATATAATAAACATATGCAATTTTGTTTCACACAGGTAACCCTATTCATATGAATCAACAGTGCTTCTTTTTATATTATTTCATTTGTAAAGTGGAGGTAACTATATTGTAAAAATAGCCTAACATTCAAAATAAATATATTCTGTTGAAATTATAAGTAAAATTTTATAAACTATATCTTAGTTGGTAAGTTAATTAAAGGTCATTCAATAACTTATTAAAAATTCAATAACTTATTTAAATTAATTATTGGTTGTGCAGATCTGATAAACATGTCTGAAAATTTAACTCTTAAAAACTGCTCAACTACACAGGTAAAAATGTTATTACATATACCGTAATTTCCGGAAGAAAGGCCGCATCAGCGTAAACGCCGCACTCGAGAAAAATGGAGGGAAAAAAAATTAAAATTACACAGAAACGGCGCATCAGCGTAAACGCCGCAATAGATTAAATTGCGCGTGACATCGTCGTGGCCCATATAGATGCAAAATCTCAACGTATGTCCTGATATATGACATATCAGTTAAGAAAAATGCATGAAATGAAACCATAACTCAAAAATAAATTAAAGGTAAGAAATGTTGAAAATATATTTACATTCACGAATATACTTATATTTACCCACTAAAGAAGTCCATATGTGTAATACTCAGGCTATATTATAAAACAATGAAATATTAAATTTGGACGACAAAAGGAAATTTTAAATTTTACTTACAAAAGGTATTACAGCAACCTACACATCATATGATGCCATCAAAATCTGATTCCTCACTATCCGAATTAAAAAGATTTAGTAAATCTTGATCTAAGTCCAAGTCTTCCAGATCGTCACATTCATCCTCTTGGTTTACAGTCTCTTTATCTAAGGATATAAGTTCAGCTTCTTTGAACCCTGCAATTATTGACAATGATTTTACCGACTTCCACGCACTTACTGCCCACTTTGCAACTTCTTCATAAGATGCTCTATGCATTTTACCGCTTTTGGTATACGTATGCAATCCTTCACTCATCCAACACTCCCACCGCTTTCGGACTTCAGCTTTGAAAGATTTATTACCTGACAAATCTAATGGTTGTAAGATTTTTGTCAAGCCACCAGGAATTATTGCTACAGTCGTACACAATTTTTGACATCTGGTTTTCACTGACTCAAGTAAATGAGCATGCATGGAATCCATTATCAATAACCCTTTTGGTTGGAAAAAAGGTCCCTTACGACACTGCCAAACTTTTTGTAGCCACTCATGCATAATTGTTTCGCACATCCAGCCGTTCTCTTTTGCACAAATAATTACGTCATTAGGAAAATCTCCCTTCGGAATAGTTTTTCGTTTAAAAATGATCATGTGCTTTAGCTTGTCACCGTTTGCGGCACAAGCTAACACACATGTAAATGACGTTCTTCCATGCCCCATCGTAAGCACGGATAGTTTTTGCACCAGTTTCATCAACAGTTCTGTTTGCAGGAGAGTCGAAAGCTAACGGCCTTTCATCCATATTTATTATCTGTGACCGAAGAAGTTTTTTTTTATCAATAATATCTGTCACATATTTTAGAAAAGATGCTTTTTTATCCTGCCAGTCCATTGGTAATTGTTGCCCGACTGTTGCTCTAGTACGCACAGAAATATTTTTTCTTTTCATAAATCTGCTACACCAGCAAGGGCCTCCTTTGAAATCATATATGTTCATTTGTTTTGCAATAAATTTTGCTTGAAAGCGAATTTTTACAGTCGAAACTGCCATTCCCTTTCCTTGTTGCTCCTTTATCCAGTCTGCAAGATCGTCCTCTAGATTCGGCCACCTTACAGTACTACTTCTTTTGGCTCGTTTCTGTTGTGGCATATTTTAAAGTTCTTCTTTTTCAGTTCTCCAACGTCGAATACATCTCTCATCCACTTCAAACTCTCGAGCTGCTGCTCTATTTCCAATTTGTTCAGCACGTGAAATTACATTAAGTTTAAAACCAGCAGTATAGCTTCTGTGTGGTTTAGGTGCCATTTTCAAAAATTTTCTGCTTCCTTCTTACTTAAAAACTATCCAACAAGTACTTGTACCCAAACTGATGGGATCTGTATCTGACAGAATGCCAAGAAAAATCGATTCATCCTGAAGGGGAAATACGTCAGAGTTCGTTATTGCGAGACCGGTGGAGTCATGTCCACCTTTGGAAAAAATTGCAGAAAAGGCAGGGGTGGGGAAAGTACGGGTCCTGGAAGATTCATCGAATGGCAGAGGAGAGAGTCTATCAAACTGATGAAAATGCTGATTTGAAAGGACGAAGAATGTTATTGTTCTGAGGTCTTGTTGTTTAGGGTGACTAAGGCATGTAGGTCCGTTCAAGAGAAAGAATGTAAACAAAATAACGTTCGCAAAAAGCAACTGAGTGGTCTTTTGTGTGGGAACAGGACCAGTCTATACACAATGAAGGCCATTCAAACTATGTACAATGACAAGGTTATTCAAACTATGTACAATGACCATCATAGGAAATATTTTTAGTGCACCTAAACGTTGCATAGGTAGAAACGCTGCACCCGCTGAAAATTTAAGTTTTAAACACGTAAACGCCGCGGCGTTTCTTCCGGAAATCACGGTAGTAAAAGCTCAACTACCTGGAAAATTCAGGAAATGCTGAAAGCTGGATACATAACAAATGTCTTATCTCTATTATGAAATATTGTCAATCATGAAAGCTGGCAAAGATGCTGCAAAATTTGTGCTAATCATTCTGAGAAAATATGAAGGAAAAGTTTACTCTTTATTCAGATATAAAAAATTAAACTGCTCATTATAACTTTCCCATTGCATTACTACTGTTTACCTGTTTTCAAATAGTTGCACATCATGCCTAGCAACACAAGAAATTCTCTTGTAGCTAGGTCCCAAATTTTAATGTTTACGTATTTTACAAAATGCGAAAGATAAACAGATAAATACCAGTTAACATATAATCCTTCTTTACAAAAATTAGCTCCCCAGAGAGAGTATTATTAAACTCATTTGCCACAACATACATAGAAGCTCACTCCAAAGAAGGTGGATTTTTAAAACTGAACTCTCTTTTGATACCAAACACTAAAGAAGTTTCTCATAACCACTACTACTGGGTGCATGGAGATCATGATAGATGAGGCAGCTAACTGAAAAAGCATCCTCTGACCATCGTCCTACCCACTCAGATTGCTTGTGCCACTATCCTCCAGGACAGCATAAGCTACCCTTGCAGATTGTATCGGAGGCTGTGTATTTTATGCATCAAGAGCTGAGACAGCCAGATATGACTAAGATCTAATACTATACAGTAATGTACAACCTGGGAGGTGTTTCTGATGGGGTAAAATAAAAAATATTCCAGTTTAATTCTAGATAGTTGGGTTCTTCAGGGTTTGTACACATTTCTGCACATGGAAATTAAATACTTTTAAAGACCCATCAACAAATAGAAACTGAATAAATTCAATCAACGATATTAGTTATGCCAGAACTTTATTGGTAGTATCCTAAGAATAAAATAGATCCACAAGTAGAATGTATTATCATTAAACATAATTATAAAACAAGTTCGAGAATAAAATCAACTTTTATAAAATTTATCAGGCAGCATTAAATATTTTATAATAGTTGGACATATCTGAAAGAAGATTAGACATTTTGTTTACATTTTATTAACAGTTAACTTTATGCTGATTTTTTAATTTTATATCTCTCATTTTGTCCCGTATGTGCTCAGTTTAGAAGTTTAAGTAAATAGCAGGTTAATTTTATGTCAAACAACACAGGTTAAAATGAGAAGTAAAATCATAATCAGCATGATTCGTCACAGAAGAATGGCTGTTGCCACTACTGCTGCTTCACTAGAGAAAGACCTTCTGATCAGAAAAAACCTGAAAGCCTGATGTAGGCACGGCTGGCAAGTTTTGAAAGTTAGCTGTGCTCTACTTGTCTGATGCAGTTAGTGTTACAGCTTTCTGTAGAATTCCTGGGGTTGTAACCCAGCTAATATATTTTAAGGTTCCAATAAGCCACTACAGCACTAGAGGTGATAAGTTGTTTTGTATTATTTTAAGTCTCACTAAATACAAAGAATTAAGTTTTACATTTTTGTGCTGTATCTTGTGACAACATTAAAGATTACTGAAAGGCAATAACTCACTTTAAATATGCAGAGATAACTTTTAATGGTGATCAGTTAGTTACAAACAATTAAATTACGTAGTTATGATACCCTTAGTCATTATAGATTTACATAGCCACTAGTAAATTTATTTTTAAAAAGTTTTTATTTGTTAAAAAAGCACTACTAAAATCACAATCTATTAACACGTCACAGTTTAAAATACATGTAATTTATGATATTGATTTTTAAATGGCATTAAGATAACTTCACATTAGATGCAATACATTTATATTTTGTAGCAACAATACTCAACAAAATATTTATGCATCTTTTTAATTTGAAGCCTTTCCAGACATTCTGGCTAATTTATATCAATTTCCTTCTCTAAGCATCTTTCTAACAATTAGAAATTTGTTTCAATATGCAAACCAATACTCCCACTAGTTTCTGTGTGTTTTATCTCCTAACTCCTCAATCTCTCGACTATGTACCTACGAGGTTTCACTTGATCTAATAAAAGTTAAATAGTACAAAACCCCTGACAGACGTGAAGGAAATTATCGCTATGTCTGAAAATAATTATAAAGTCAGATAAAGGTTGAAATAAACCTCTTATTTAAAATGACCTTAGAACACAAAGCCATTACGCCAGCAAAATCTACTACAGCTTATGGTGATCCAATTAAACAGGAACAATAAAATTCAAACTAAGTAGTCAAAGACTACACAATTTAATTTTCATCTAAGCTGATTCAGTAACATGTCGCAACGAACTCGTAACTCATTGTAATGTAGTTATTGTGTAACAAATTCAAATAGCAGCAATAACACAAAGACAAATTAGAACAAATTACCAGAGCTGGTAAGAAATAATGCAGAATACAAGCAGGGGCCAGAAACAAGCTCTGCCTCACAATCCAAAAACCTCAGTTTAAAAACTATCCAACTGATTTGCATTCTAATTCTAGTAAGGAAACCGAAAGGGGAAATTATAGTAAAGACTGCAGTTATAAATAATAGGTTAATTTACATAATAACAACTGTACATATTTTTTAAGAATAATTTTCTTTTTGTATTTAGTTTCTTTCTTGTGCTGCCTCTTCCTTTTAGAATTTTTGGATTTAATTAAAGATTTCTGTTATTCCAAAAACTAAATGCATTTAGAATGTATAGGAAAAGGTGCTAATTTTATTTTTTAGTAATATGGACATTCAGAATAAACATGAAATGATATATGGTAAGGGCTAGTTACAGCCCCCTTGTCCCACGCTAGCTACACCACTGATGATGCATTGAGACATACAAGAATCTTTTAAATTGTCAGTTTTCCCTTTATTAATAGAAAAAGTCCTATCTATAAATGCCTGTCTATGTGATAAGATTAGAGGCATTTTTAATCTTTTTCATGCTTGTGTCTAGTGAAAAGTAGAGAAAACAAAGAAAAGATAAATATGTTATGAAAAAGGACTTCTAGTATTAAAAAAAAAAAAATCATTGCTCCTCCAAAAAGTAAATCACAAACTTTTTGTAAAATACATCCATTATACGTTAATATCATGAAGACATTTTTCTGGAATCTTCCAGATTAGTGAGTCTATAAAATCTTGACTTCAAATTCTTCTAAACTTTCCACGTTAAAATGTCTAAAATCTTAAAGAAAAATTACTCCTACCATTCCTATAACAGCAAAAAGCCAGAAATATGTTAGGGGGAAAAAAAATCGGAGGAAAATAAGTGTAAAATTAATTTTATAGAGAAAACTGAAGCATATTGAGACAATTACATGGGAAAAACTCTTACCAAATAAAAATTAAAATGAAGGCATTTTTAATTAATTACATATGTATTTTGCTTTTGCTAAGAATTGTTTCGTAAACTGTGCTAAGTGCAATTTAAGCATTTATTACCTTACTTATTTTTCAGATGCAAAATATTGTATAAGACGGCAAAATGGAAAGTAATGTCAATTTATAACATGACAGCAAAAAATAAAAATGTATAATTTTAATGTTATTTCTTGAATACAGTTTCAATATATTAGCATCATTTTAATGAAATTGATCAATGTTATAATGTTTAAAAAAATATCATTGAAAAATTCCCATATTTCTGAATTAATTTTTTTAAACCTGATTTTAAAATTACCAAAATGTTGATATGTCACCAAATTTGGAACCACTTAATAAAGAATTCACATTCCCAAAAGCGAAAAGTTGTTTAAGAGCTCTTGATTAGAAAAAAATGAAATAATTTTGAAATGATTATGTTTCAGTTCTTACTCAGAAACTTGAGTCTCCCACCATTTAAATTAGAAACAGGAACAAATTATAATTCATGAACCTATTCACCCATTCAAAAGATAACTTATATTTGTCAAAAATGAGGTGCCAAAAATATTTGTAATGCTGATTTACATTCAAAATGGCAGTCATGAAAACAGAAATTTCAGATGATTAAAATTAAGTACCTCCTGCCAAATTTGGTTGAAATTAAGGACTTTTAAGGATAGAAAATTGATTCCAAAAAAACCTAAGGACTCCTTAAGAATACAAACCCTGTTCTTATTGTAATTTGCAAACATGAAATCAATATATTTTTGTTTAAATATGGTCAATGGTTGACATAAATTAATGCTTTATTCTAAAAATAAAAGTATGTGAAAATTGCAACTTATAAAATAACAGTAATAATTATTTAACATGCACAAGCGCAATTGTAATAATTTAACTAATGGCAACTGAAACTGACAAAATATAAATTATTTAATACATTGCATTCAAGTGCATATACTGCAATAACAACTTACTTTGGCTATCTTCTTTGCTATTTTCACTTTATCAAGTTTTTCTTCTTTTTTACTCTTATTTTTTTCTTGTTCTTCTGTTTCAGCAGAAGTTGAACTGGCTAAAATTGAATTTAAAAAAAAAAAACATTTTAATAAATTTTGAAGGCACTAAGCAATTTAATTATTCGAAGGCATGAAAAATTTAAAAAATAAACAAACAAAAGACAAACTACCTTGAGTTGCAGAAGCTGTAGTAGGGGGAGAAGATATTGTAGACTGAGCTGAAATCTCTGCAGAATTTGTGCTTGTACCAGAAGTCGGGACAGGTAAGTATGTTTGATGTTCATTATCCCAATATAAATACTGTTGACTCTCAGAGTTATAATAATATTGTGAATTAGCATCATAATATAAGCCTGTTGTAGCATCATAATAGTAACCGGATGATTCATCGTACTGATACGTTGAGATATCTGGTAGTGGGTACTTGTAGTACGTAACACCATTTACTATTACTGTGCCCAAACTTGCCATCTGTGCCTATATTTTTTTTTAAAAAAGAAGAAGATCAAATTACAGGTAATATAGTAGTATATAACCGACCTCTGCAGCTAATACTACAGAAAACAACAAATTTATATCCTAATTTGAAAAATGTGGTCTTAAAAATGGCGAATTTCTAATGCAATTTAAAAATACAATTTTTTTTTTCCAAATCTATTTTTTATAAAGTAAAACACAAATTACGAATTTTATTATTAGCTAGTATGCTTTACTAAAAAAAAATCAACAAATTTATAAGGCCTCAAATCATGGTTACAAGAAGCTGGCTTCAATGTTAATGGACTAGGCTTTGAATCCTTGGTATGACATGGGTATTTATGAACACAGTGTCTTAGTATAACTGAAGCATTTAAAATTTATTAATCCATAAGTCCTTGAGATATTGGTGGAAAGTGAATAGCTATATGATTTCAACCAACAGAATCATTCTTATATAGTCATATCTTCATTTTAAAACTACCAGGATGCTCTGAGGTGACTGAATTTGAAAAGCAGATAGAACCTGTCTAAAAAGCAGCTTCAACAGAAAATTATGTTTAAAAAAAAAAAAAAAAAAAAAAAAAAAAAATTACACATCATTTAATTCGAGCACCTACTAATTTGTAGAAATGCTCACTCAAAAGTTTGTTTTCTGGCATAAATTTCCCCCTCCCATATTTCAAAAATCAAACCACAGATTTCATCATCATTATCTATTTAATTGGGGTTAAAGTGTCCAAAGCATAACATATTCCCATTAACAATAGAGATTATTTCAATCCTCTCTCAACAAAAAGAAATTTATATTTATTTGTGTAGCACACTAGTCAACAGTTTACAGATTTCTGAGAATTTTTTACTTATGCAATATGTAATTAATTTAGTATTTTTCATTTAAATGTTGGGATTTTGTTAGAAAAGATGTATTTCAGTTTCACACATTATAGCTAATTCCTTCTCTTCCTAACTAAAACAAACTTTTTTCAACCCTTTCACTAATGATTTATTTTTGACATGGTGGTAATTTTTTTTGTACTGCACAACATGTTCCACTTTATGTAATGCAGCAATGAAATCTGGTTTTTTAATCCAAGGGTAGTTGAAAAAATCAATATAAATACCGTCCATTATACTGTATATACTGTTCATAATATAACTAACTGCCTTATTACAAATTTTTAAATGCTTGCTAGATGTATGACTCATTGGTAATGAAAAGGATAAAGTATGAGAATTAAGAGCAGCAAGTCAAATATAAATGTCCTCTTAAAGAATTAGTTATGCACAACTATTATATAATTTTTTTATATGTAAAAAATCAACAAAAAGGAAAATATGGTAAGTTAGAAACTCCAAGTGGCTGTGCTATTCAGAAGAGTGGTATAAACTTACATTGAATGAACATTTTAAATTCATACAATGAAATCTAGTTGTATAAATCTCTATTTTTATTTTCAAAGAAATATTTTAGTTTAATAATTGGTAAGAAAATACAGCAATACATAGTTAGCTTTTTTTATTATAAATATTACAGCATAATTCAACAAAAAGAAATTAATATATCACCAAATTTAATTTCATAATCTAAATATCTTACTATGTAAATATATTTTTAATATGAACTTTCTCAATTAATATTTAAACATACCTGATTGGGAACAGAAGTATCAAAGTTCTGCTCTATATAGGGGGAAAAAAAAAGCAAAATCAGATTGAGTACAAAAATGGCAAGTTTCATGCATTAAAAAACTGATGATAAAAGACTAACAACTGGGTACTTTTCAGAATAAAGAAAATGCAAAAATTCCAAGCTAATTAAATAACATAAAAAATTACAGACTGATTATTAAAAAATAACAGACTGATTCTTTGCATCACACAGCTAAAATGTCCGAACAAACTCGGAAACGTAAATTAACACAAACATTTCCAGCGAAAATAATTAATTTTCTCTTAAACAACCCCCCTTGAAAAAGCTTAAAATATATGAATAAATATATCATTAAATAAATTTTTATGACTATTAATGTAGCTAATAAAAAGTACAATTAATTTAAATGCTGAAATAAATAAACTATAATTATTTCTAATGCATCGTAAGTGGCACTATTGAAATATGAGAAACTGGGAGATTTTCACATTTAGTGTCAACATGATTATAAGATGCTCATTCCTTCACTTAATTGTGTATTATAAAAAACAGCCCCCTTTAAAATGCACGATTCGGATTATTAAACTAATTACAATGTGAATTTGATGTAAAATACCGGGTGTTTATAAAGTCCCTGATCCATTTTGATGTTTAATAACTCATAAAATAATAAAGATAGATTAAAATTAATAACATAAATGGTTAGATAGACTCAAAATGTTTCATGACCCTTGTCAATGTACTTCCATGTGTGCCCCCTTCGTTGCACTGAGAATATCAAGTCGATATTCAATTTCATGCCAGGTACCAGCAAGCATGTCGGAATCCACAGAGGCTATTAGGCTCGTAATTCTGGCTTTTAGGTCATCAATGTTTGACACTCTCCTCCTGTAAACGTTGTCCTTTACAAATCCCCAAAGGAAAAAGTCCAGCGGCGTTATATCAGGAGATCTGGGTGGCCAAGGAATTGGACCTCCTCGCGGAATCCATCTTCCTGTAAAATGGTCATTCAAAGAACTACGAACAATGGTACCCCAATGAGGTGGTGCACCATCTTGTTGCAAAAAGACATGTGGCTGAAGCTCTTCTAGTTGTGGAAATATGAAGTTTTTCAACATGTCTAAGTATACGACTGATGAGACCGTCTTTCTCATGTGGTGTATGCATTCTCCTTAATATCCGGTCGAATAAAACATCACATACAAAAGTACTAGAACAAACACATCAAAAGTAAACATAACATCGCAATATTTGCCAAAAACAGAAGAGAGAAAAATGCAATTAATACAGACGATATTTAGACTGTAAAATGAAATTATCTGAAATTAGCCACATGCGCAGACGATATTTACAAAAGTAAAGATATTCAAACCTGAAAAGGAAAATATATAAATTATTCAATCAATAAATGCCATAAGTTTGTTTATATCTTCATTATTTTATGAGTTATTAAACATCAAAATGGTCCCGGAACTTTATAAACACCCTGTATATTAATTAACTATTCCAAAATTTATCTCTGTTCTCTTTAGGAGGGGGAAACAATTTCATTAAATACTGGTCTGAAAAATTTGAGTGGGGGCAGAAAATTTTATTTAGTGCTTTTAAATGCACTGAAAACAATATACATAATAAATCTGCATAAAATTACGAGGATAAACTTGGAAAGACATGATTTACAGATTTATAACAAATTAAATGCAAATATTTACATATTAAACATTCATTAAACAATTTAGATTGATTAACAATTAATCTCAAAACACATGATAAGAAAATTGGACAATTCATAAGTTGGCAATGTCATACCTCAGCTCTTTTTAAGAATTTGTAGTGAAAATTTCTTTACAGCACTACCTTTTAACTGACACTTAATAATCAGCTTTTCTAGAGCTGCTTTTGAAAAGAAATGAATTAAATTTAGATAAATTTAAACAAATTAAACTTTTTGGAAATTAAAAGTATAGGTAAATTGTCAACAAATCCTTATGAAATACCCAGTCAATAAAGATTAAACTGAAATTATAAAATGCTTTACTTAAATTCACTGATTATTTTAGCTTTCACAAGAAACTTATATAAATATTTGAACCACTCCGATAGAAGCAAAGCCTATTTTGCATTCACAAGTTTTTACAGCACCTTTATAATAATCATACTAAATAAGATACTAACAAAAATATTATTAATTTTTAAAATACTGGATTTACTATTCCTGCAATAACTCAATTTTAATTTAGAAGTATAGAAGCATTAGTCCCTAACAAACACAAAATAATGAGCTAGACATACAGGTAGAGATGGTGAACTCAATGGCATCTATGATATTCACAAATAGAGTGAACACTTCTCATGTTCAAAATGTCAACTGAGACATATTTTAAGCTTATATAACTAATCCTTAAGAATAAATCTGACTATTCATATGAGCTGAAGATGTAAAGAAACTTTAAAATACATACAAATCTTTAAGTATTTTATTTCCTGTGATGGATAAAAAAAGAAAACATACACACAACACTGCACCTTCACAAGCAAAAAAAAAAAAAAAAAAAAAAAGGTTAGTTTGGCGCACGAATTTAAATTATCAGTATAAAATCCCTTTACTGCTTTCTTCAATAATTATTATTTAAAATATGATTTACTTTTTGAGCCGTCAGTTAATGCAGATGTCCCACCAGATGATGATGTAACACCATAATACTGATCATATGATGAATCTTCTTGTTTCTATTTGATAAATGTTAAAGGAAAAATTTTACATTTGCCATAAGTCACTAATTAAATGGCATTAAATCATACACAAATTTTATAAAAGTATTGGTTTTAATTTGCAAATCATTTTAAATACCTGATTAGTCCACTGAGCAGCAGCAAGGGCTACAATAGCAGCATTGGCACTGCCAGAACTGTAAACAAAACTCAAAGTAAGTGTTTAAATTAATCAATCAAACAGTATTACATTAATAGCAGGAAAATATATAATCATTTCTAAAACTAAAAGTGCACTTTCAGACTTGCTAATGTAAAGTTACTCTACAGATAGCAGGGTTGGGATGAGGGTGAGGCACATGCTTCAGGTGAACAAATAGAAGGGGTGCCTAATTAGCTATTCGATCAAAAATTCAGAAATTTATTTTTAAAACTTATGATTTTATCTTGCAATTTTGCAAAACATCAGTCAATGTTAAAAGAAATTTGTTATAAACAATCCAGTTAAAAAAAGAAAAACTAAATAGTATTGATTTATTCTCAAAATGCATGAGCTTTCACAGTAGTGTATATAATATAGTCTAACATTAAAATTTGTTATTGAAAGTAACTTTAAGGAACTAATTAATATATATATATATATATAAAATTTTCCAATAAAGGAGGCGCATGAATCAAAGTTTTTGGCTTGTATTCACATTCATGTTGCACGGGAACTCTATGGATTGTTTAATTTGAAGTTATTTCTGAAGTAGATTTTGAAGGAAAACTGGTTCATCCTTTATCAACTGAGATGTATAATAATATAATCATAATAACTTATAAGGTAAGATAAATGTTTTTTAATAATTCTATGGTTTATATTGAAACAATGAAATAAATTTTTCAGTTTTAGAGAACCAAAAAAGTTTTAAAATTTTGAGTACTTTGTGGAAGATTTAAAACAAACTGTTCTTGCTAATTCTAATGTAATTAATTAATTTTGATGTAACAAATGTCTTTTAAAAAATTTAGTTTTGTTCCGTTGACTCTAACGGGATTGATATAAAAATATATTTAAAAGATATGCTTCTTGCTAAAAAAAATTTAAGAAATGCTCGTTGCTGTGAATAAAAATTAATGATAAACACCCGTCACAAACCCGAAATTTAACACACAGAAGTTTCTTGCGTTAATAGATGAGGCGCAATAAAAGTACAGATAAAATATGAAGTATTATTAAATATTGTTAATTTTAAAATTATACTTTTATTGTCGAGATATCATGAGATTATTAGGAAAAAAGTGTCTGACAGCCAATGTATTGGAATATTTAAATTAGATGGCATATAAATTTCTGCTCAAGTTCAAATAAACTTTCCTTCGGGGGTGGATAAATTAACTGATGAAAGATTCAGGGTTGCCACTCAAACAGGAGAATGAAATTCCCTGACTTTTCTAGGTTTTCCAGGTGTGTTTTCAGAAAATTCCAGTCTATCCGCATAATGCACTTTGGCTATGCTAAGAGGTAAATTAATTATGGTACTACTTGAAAACACAAAACTTGCCAACTACACATGACTTATAATCCCCAAAGCATTACATTTTAACTATCAGCTAAACGAAAGAAAGAAATCTATTTAATGCTATTTTTTAAATAAATTTAGGTATTTTATATTTATTTAGCAGCATACATAAGCAAAAAATATGTGCATTAAATTTCGTGATGTTACGTCATCATACTGCTAGAATTAGCTTCAGAATTACGCTAGAGAAGAAATTTGAAAATATTATTTTCTAATAATAAATAAATTTGAAGGAAGAAGTAACATTAAATGATATGAATAACATTAAAATAATTAAAAACTGAATTACGATAATCAACGATATTTTGGCGACTATAATTATATTAAATGGTTAGCCTAGATGACTGATTACTATTTTTTTTAAAAATTTTACTGCAAAATGCAAATAAGGCATTTATTAAAAAGAAAAAAGTGTTTGAAAGATTTTGCGGTAAAATCCTACTACACGCTACGGCCTAGGCCAGATTTTGGAAATTGCTGCCAACACCAAAATGACCCGTTTAATGCTCATTATAATGTCGCCAAATCCCGTTTGTACCGTACATGGAGACTATTCTAACCTCCATGGTACCGTATACTATGATTTGTTTTATACAAAAATTTTTTTCTTTAGTTCAACATGCACTGCACATGCCAGTCTCTCGATTCTCGAGGTTACTAGAAACCAAAGCTCAAAACTTACTTTTCCTTTCTAAAAGGCAATCTGATTAGAGTTGCGAAAATTGGCTCTATGCCAGCAGCCCGTGTGACGCTAACGCGTGTCAAGAAAGAGATCGCTTCCAACGTCGGCACAAAACTCGTGTTTTTTTTTTTGCCGATCGCTGTATGTAATTCCCTGACTTTTCCAGATTTTGATTAAAATATTTAAATTCCCTGACTTTTTCCTGAATTTTTTGGTCAATTTTCGAATTCCCTGACTTTTTCCGGTTCTCCCCATTTTCCAGGTAGCATGACAACCCTGAAGATTATGTGAATATTAAAGAGTGATTTCATTGATTAATCTATTATAATGATGCCCGCGACACTATATGCTTTAGAAGCGATGCATTCATGGAGGATGTTCTGATAGATGTGATCACTACAATAAACTGTCTAAACAAGTTGCCTATGTTACCCCTCGACCACTTCTGAACGCGGGCATTAATAGAAAGACTAGACTATTTCAATAATTCCGGACACAAAAGCAGCTACAAGCTTAGAACTTTTAAAAATAATTCCCGATTATAATTTAGTTCAGTCCTATCCAAATTTGGAAGCAGTGTTAAGAATTTATTTAATGTTGCCAGTTACTGTAGCTAGTGGCGAAAGAAGCTTTAGTAAACTTAAAATAATAAAGAACTATATCAGATCTTCAGTAGGCCAATAAAAACTTTCAAACATGGCCATTCTCTCTACAGAATATGAGTTGAAAAATTTATTGATGATTTTGCTTCTTTACAAGCAAGAAAAATTAAATTATAAATATGCTTGAAAAGTTTATGCCATAAATGTTTTATTTATATTATTTAATATTTTTGCCTTTTTCAAAAAGCATATTTTTAATGTTTTCCATTTCAAAATTGTTAATCATTACATATGCTTCACTTTGGGGAAGTTATAATTAAATATTATTGTAAAAGTTATTGTATTTTCACCCTGAAATAGTTACTTTTAATGAGCATAAAATATATATAAATATAGTCAATTTGTTCTATATGTATGATTATATGTATATATATGCAATAATGCATATAACTGCATGTTTGTATAATGTTATGTTTTCAAACATCATTTATTCATTCTCCCCCCCCCCCCCATCACAATGG